>PVIJ01003058.1:19406-143619 GCA_004024925.1 Scalopus aquaticus | reverse complement strand
GGGAGGGAGGCGGAGGGAGGGAAGGAAAAGGGCACAAAATGGAATAGAAAAGAACACAAGGGACCATGGAGATGGATCACGGGTGAATTGGTGGTGGGCTACCCAAGGGGAATACAAAATGTAAAAGACATAAATAACAATAAAAATATATATTTAAAAAAAATGAAGATTAAAATAAAAGGTCATTGTATAATATACAAAGCTCAACACAACATGAAGTTAATTCTTCACTTGATTGTGCCTGGTAAAATAACCACAATTTTTTTAATAGACAAAACTACAAGGAAATTTGACAAATTAGTCATTACAATAGGCATGGTTATACTCTAAAGTACCCCTCTCATTGATTAACATATATGAAGACGTTAAATCATTAAAGATTTGAAAAAAACTTTCACGGAAGAAAGCACCCAAATTCTGGAAAAAGAATTGATTTTCATGCACATAGAAACATTTTTAAAATTCATTTAAAAATAAAACATTTTAAAAAATTAATCACAACACGGAATATCAACCACTACATGACCACAGCCATTGCTGGTGGGTTCCAGCCAACATGGAAAACAGTATGGAGGTTTCTCAAAACATTCAAAATAGATCTGCTCATGACTTAACAATTCCACCCCTAAAGTCTACCTGAAGAACACAAACACAGTAAT
Organism: Scalopus aquaticus; assembly: GCA_004024925.1. Classification (NCBI taxonomy): domain Eukaryota; kingdom Metazoa; phylum Chordata; class Mammalia; order Eulipotyphla; family Talpidae; genus Scalopus; species Scalopus aquaticus. The sequence continues at coordinate 142,960 of PVIJ01003058.1, read as the reverse complement.
TCAAAGGGACCCATGTACTCCTCTGTTCACTGCAGCACTATTTGTAATATTCAAGTTATGGAAATACTCTAAGTGCTCAATGATAGAAGAGTGGATTAAGAAGATGTGGTCTCTATACACAATGGAATACTACTCAGGTATTAAAAAAAACAGTCTTGTCATTTACAACAATAAGGATGGAACTGGAAGGACTGCACTAACAGAAATAAATCATAAAGAGAAAGACAAATATGGGTTGATTTCACTAAAGGAATAGACAAAACTGAACCCTAAGACACCCAAGAAATCTAACTGTACAACTGAGACTACCGGAGCGGGGCTATGGAGGTTCAAGAGCAAACTGGGGAAGAGACCCAATGGACTATGGTGAAGGACTGTGTTGTGTGTGTTGTAGTAAATACATCTGAAGAGATGTGAACCTATAATTCTAAATCATATGTAGTATCGCAAACCAATGTTACCACAATAAAAATAATATAATTTTTTTAAATGATGTGGAATTAAAAGTAAAGTGTGAAAAAATAGGAAACAATTCCTTTAAAAAAATGAAAAGGCAAAAAAATGACTACATGCTATCAAAAACTACATTTAAGGATTATTAGCAGGTCGGTATATGACAACACTTTCACTTCCCACAATGAAAATAATATAAAAAATAATTCCTACAGGATTTATTAATCCTGCTAATAATATTGTTAGTGATATTCCAAATGTTAAGATAATTTAAAAAGCTTCTAAATAACTCATGGATTAAAATACAAAACACACTAGAAACTGGAAAATTAAATGCTAAAAATTGTGGGACAAAGATAAAGTGGTATCTAGAGGAAAATTTGTTGCCTTAAATGGTATATAAACAAAATAAAAATTGAGAAGTTTAAAAAGAAATACAAAATAAGCCCAAATAAAACAATGATTATAAAGATAAGAATAGAAATTAATGAAACAGAAATAAATATATTACAGAGTGTATCATCAAAGCTGAATGTTGGTCTTTTAAAAAAATTGATAAAATTCTGGCAAGATTAATCAAGAAAAAGCAGGTAAGGTCTAAATAAGCAATATTAAGAATGAAAATGTAAATATAACTGTAGACACTGTATAGAAAGAATAAGAGAGATGAGCAGCTTTACACAAAAAAAGTTGGAAATTTCAATGAAATGGTTGTTACTAAGAAATAAAAGCCACTAAAGCCAACTAATGAGGACGTAGAAAAAATAGGTACTTTAGAGTATAACCATGCCTATTTAATGAGTGATTTGTCAAATTTCCTTGTAAGTTTTGTCTACTAGGCACAATCAAGTGAAGAATTAACTTCAGTTGTGTTGAGCTTTGTATATTATACAATGACCTTTTATTTTAATCTTCAATGATGCTTTTTGCCTTAAGTCTAATACTAATTTTGCTTTTACATAGTAGTATATTTCTAGAAGGTTGCAGCTTTTTAGAGTCTCAGTTTCTTCATCTTGAATGCCCTCTAGGCTTTTCTCTGTATTCCATTTCTGTACAGGCATTGTTAAGACTTGCAAAGAGTCTGTGATTTCTATCCTGCTATTATCCTACTTTTGAATAATCAAGTTTCCTGGATTCTGGTAGAAGACTTGAGACTCCTGAGTCAAAGAAGAGGAACAGTTCATGTTTTCACAGCAAAGAGTAACCAGATCATCAGCATTTTGTACTTGCCCCTTAATCCCCAATTCTCAGAAGGTGACATGAAGAGGGTAAGGTGACATTTACACATACGGTGGGTTTTACTATTAGACAGGACCTCTGAGCTCAGGGAACCCAAATCTTTTATAATGAGCATTTAAGCATGCCTGCATTTTGCTCTGGAGGGAGACACTATCTTTATCTTTTAAGGCTGCTGAGTAAACAAATATTTTTGAAAATTTAGTTTAGAACAAAGGGCAGCTGGTGCCTTTCTCATAAGATATTTAGAAACAATAGAGACCTGTGGAGAACTATCTCCCAAAAGTCATCAAAATGGAAGGTCAAGTTTCAGAGTTATCCTTGGAATAAAAGTTGTTAGAGTGAGGTAACCTCAGAGAATTCTTAAGTCATTTTAACTTTTGTAGCTTCCTTACTTTCTTGCTAGTATATTTTATTCACCATTTTTTTAAAATACAAAAGCACCTTCTCAGATTTCTAGTCAATGGATATTGCTGGAAATTGAAGTTGCAAAGTTAATTTTAATGGACTTAGAATAAGCCAACTACTTATTCTAAGCTTTTTCCTTACTATAATTCTATAATTGGTCTCCAATATTTGAACTGCAGACAGTTCTTTTATATTTCCTTTTCTACTTTAGTATTATGAAATACAGACTTTTCATTTTTTTTTTAAAAAAAAAGCTAATTTAACATGCAGCTGAATATTCTACTTTTGTATTGCGCTCAAGAATGATCTTCCAGGTAAGCATTTTGTAATCTCTTTCTGATAACAGAACAAAAAAGAAACTGCAAATCCAGGTAAGAGTGCCATCTCCAAGGATAATAGGATTGATTTTCAAGAATAAAACTACACTAAATTAGTCTTTCCTTTGGAATGATTTCCTCAGTTGATTGGAAGTGCTTTGGAATTGAAAACCTTAGTAAAATTGGCCATGTCTAAGTGGCCTACATGTAGATAGAGGAAAATAGTTATATAGTCAAATTTTCAGTCTTGTTGAATTCTAGTCTGGGGGTGTGGTTTGTCTTTTTCATTTTACTCTCTACAATTGTAGTATTTGGTAATGAGAAATAGAATAAGTACCATGAAAAGATATTTATACAAGAAGAGAAAATCTTTTAAATAGAATTTGCGCAGAATTGATCCCTTTCTACCTAACCCCTAAAGGCATTTCTTTGCCAATATTGATGAGGTTAAAGGATTTCTAAGAGGTCACCACAATGCATTTACAGGTTACTTCAAGGTGACCTTATAACCGTTAATCCAATTTTCATGCTATTTACTTTTATGCACTAAGAATAGGGTTAATTTCCACATTATAGATGGAACACCGAACCCCAGAGGGGTAAATTTCTTTAGTGTTAGCTTGTTGGAAAAAAGATAGTGGAAAAGAGACCTAAGTCTTTTCCAAGTTTGATCCTTTTGCCACAATGTGAATTTCCCCCAAGTTATGCCCCATGAAATCTTTCTCTTATGAGATGTCAACAGGTGTTCCTCTAAATAAGGATCAAATGAGTTAGAAGATGCTGGTTTAAGTAAAACTTTTAAAATATATCTTAAATCTTAGCTATGTATTCATTGTGTGTTTTATGAATATCTTTCCTTATTCTGGACTGTGCTTTTTTATTTTTTATAGTATTTTTTGAGATTAGAAGTTTTGAATTATATTGTAACCTAATTAATCTTTCCCCCCTCCATTGTTTACATTTTTTAATTACTCCATCCTCTAATAAATGTTCATAAAATTTTATGTTTTGTTGTTTAGCATTTAGGTCTATGATATACCTAGAACTGGTAGCACAATAATCCTGGAGCTGGTGTGAGGTATAATCTAAGCTAGTTCTTTTCCACATGGGTAAGTAATTGTCCCTGCAACACTTGATGACTGAACTTCAGGGGTCACCTCCATTATGTGGTGAAACTTCCAAACATGCACGAATCTGTTTCTGGGTTTTCTATTTTGTTCCATTTGGTTACTCTGTCTATTCATGTATCAGTTCCAATGGCCTTTGTAATTGAAAAATAAAAGGGAAACAGTTCAAATATTCAAAAGATGAATAAATTATGATATGCTAATATAGTCAAATACTATTCAGCAATAAAAAGAAATGAGTGAGAGCTGCATATGTTAAAGTCTCATAAATATGATGTCAAGCCTCTCCTCAAAAGACTTGGCAAAAATGATACCTAGAGTATTGTGCCATTTTTAGAAGAGTCAAAAACAACCCAAAAAGTTAAAAAAAAAAAACAAACCACAGAACAGTTATTGTTTGAGAGTATGTGGAAGTGTAACGAAGACATTGATAGATGCATAGACACACTCTACATTCAGAATTTTGTTACTTCTGAGAATTAGCAGGGCTGTGATGAGGTAAGGGCAGACTGAAACTTCAATTGTATTTGTAATATTATTTTGCTTTAGTTGGTAGGTGGGTGTATGAGTTTATGTCTTTTTAAAAAAGATTTCTTTATGCATACAAACTGGGGTACAGGCCAGAGGCGTGGGACAGCGAGAGGGTTCACCAGAGACAGAGTGGGAGCAGAACAGGCAGATCAGAAATACACTGCTGAGGGGAGCAGCGGGCAAGGCAGGAGACGTCTGCCGCACCATGTGGCAATATCCCCGGCCGGGCATTAAACTCTCGTCGCAGCTGCCTACAGCTCCACAGCACAGCAATTAACCGCTGCGCCACCAGGGAGGCCCTCTTTTATGTCATAAATATTTCTTAATGATTTTACAAGCAACAATGTAAGAGGCTTTAACTTGCTAATAGTCCTTGTCTTTATCCAAAAAAGGAGGTATTCTATGAGTATTTTCCAAATTTAATTGACCATGTAACACTTTCTTTTCCCAGGAACACCTATTGGCGCCTTGGGAATCAGCCTGTTCTACGGATCCCAGATTCGGAATATGTACATTAGCCCATACTTCTTATAAAGATGAGACAAATCCAAGCTCTAGATTTTCTTTAGTGTGTCATTGAGTTACAAGAAGTGCTTTGAACCCAGCAGGATATAAAGGGAGGTGCTGTGCATGTGGTTTTCACCTTAGCGTCTTTCTTCAAGTTCTTGGATATTCCTATGGCTTTAATTTGTTGGGTATATCCTCCTCCCACTCCGCCCTGTGGGGGCAGTTGGAACGTTTGAAATAGAGAAATCAGCAAAGTATAATTTCCACATGGTGAGAGCCCAGCTATATCACGGCCTCCTCTTTGTTTCCAAAGAGCAATGCAAATAGCACACAGCACAGAGAATGTCTGCTACAGGAACAGGGGTCGCCGAAGGCATTCGGGGATCAAAACTCAATTGTTAGAGAACTAATTATCACCCTGTTAATAGAACATGTTTATGATGGGTCATCCTCATAAATGACATTTTATATAGAATATACCATCTTTACCATGGAAATCATTGTCATGAGACATTGTTTTAATTAGTATTTTTAATATAGAAAAAATGTGGTTGATTCATACTTCTTCTTTCAACAGGAATGCTTGATTTGGCAAACTTTATATAAAAAAGAATGTATAAATAAAGCAGCTGATTTGACCTGGCAAGCTTCAATTCCAATTCAGCGTACTTTTCCTATTTATAAAGTGCAGTAAAAATGTTGGCCTTTAGAAATTGATATTCCCTGGGTGTGCAAGTGTGGTAAGGCTTTGTTGTTGTTGTTATTGCTCTTTTTTAAAAATGTAGCAAAATTCTAGTAGAAAAACTCCAAATTTAGTTCATGTAATGTCTATAGGGGTATAAAAAGGGAACAAATTATTTTAAAATAACACTTCAAAGATTGTGACCCCAAATGGTGACTGCAGGCCTGTGCTGTCCAGTGTATGTGCTACTATAATCTTGCTTGAGGCTCATAAATCTTGCATTATTTGGAGTAAGTGTAGACACTTCAAAATGAATTTAGAGGCAAATGCGAATGTGTTTCTGGGCACAGGCTGGGTGGAGAGAATGCTGTGATCATGTCTCAAAAAATTCTAATCATCTGGTCTTATAATGAATGGATTAGTTCCTCCATTCTGCCAATAGAACATGAGCATATGAAAACTTTGAAGTGCGGGAGGCAATGGCAAAGAAAACAATAAACTGTGCATGTGAGACTGGCTGATGCTTGGTGATTAAGAGATGAGGACCCCGTGGGTCAGCTCCCCATAGGTACAAACAGATGTTTGCACTGTTTCACAGCTGCTAAATATGATATAAATCCAAAGAATTTTTCTTGTTTTTATAAAGGAAAAAAATACCCAGACAGCAAATTTTTGGTCATTCAGATACTCTTACCAAATGACATCTGGTTTCTGTACTGCTTATTTAAGCAATCCTTAAAAAAAAGTTTGCCAAGGGGAGTAACTCTAAACTTTCAGTCCTTCACCATACATAACAGTACAGTTTAAATTACAGTGTAGCATGCAGAGTTTATTATAAGCAATGCCATTCTCTATTTCTTAACTAGTAAGTTTTACTTTTAAGAAAATGGGTTAGATATTATGTAATTAGTTAAGGGAAATCTGTGATGAAGTTACATTTAGAATATCTAGGATTCCTATCCTATTGATGGCAAAGAAAATGAATTAATTGTTTCCATATTGTTAAGAATGCTGGTGAGCAATGTTAAATGATACAGTTACTGAAAATAAAATGTCAGCAGTACAAGAAGGCTGTATTTTGACTTGCATCAAGGTGAGAGAATATGAAAGGCAGAAAGGAAGCAGTGACAGGTTGAAGGTCAAGGAAGATATGAATCTTGATAAAAGACTTGCCCAGATCTTTAGAAAAGAACCAGATTTTTGACATCTCTCCCTCCCTTGCACTTTTGAGTTTATATGCTCACCAACAAACAAGTTTATATTGATTGTTCTCCTCAAAGGGGTGAATGCACAACCTTACAGCTTGTTTTTTGAGTTTTTTTCTGCTCGACCTTGGTGTCTGAGCTTTGTGTACAGTTTCATTGGCGCTTTCATTCAGTGAGTCTCCCAGAGCTTAGCACTGAAACAGAAAATGTGATAATTCCATAACAAATTTGGCAATTAGTAGCATTCTTCCTTTTGGGTTTTACATCATCATTTGGCCTTATACTATGATTCCAGTCTGAGATTAATAAAGAGTAAACAGCCTGACAAGTCCAGCTTTGGTGGAGAGTCCTCACCCGAAGATTTGCTAGGTTTGATAGCATTCAAAAACTAGTCCAATGGGAGTTGCCCGGATTGATGTTAACACGTAACACAGACTTTCCTTTGTCTCCTTTTGAAATTGATTTTTGTGTTTGGAGTGCTAGATTCTTGCCATTAGGTGATATAAGGTCTACCAAAGTTGAAGCTGCACAAGAATAGTAATTTTCCCTATTGTGTTTTAACTTTGTAAGGTTTGCATATGAGCTCAGACATGGCCTATCTCATGGTCTTAGATTTCAACATCAAGTCCAATTCACTGGTTCATTTACCCTTTCTTTTTTAGTCTTTAGGAACATTGCCTTCCTCTATGATGAGGTTTATCCTGCCCATCATTTCTGTGTTTACTAACTTTGAGAAACCATTCAAGTTATACTTTCTCATGTGTATCATCTATGTATGAAAGTCCCAGGTGGAAGTTCATATAGAGGTTTTATGAAATCATGGCTGAGGAGTCTTGTGTTCAGGCCGACACTCATCTGTGTGTAGCTAAATCCCCCACCTCCTTGGCCTCAATGTCAAGTCCTCCTTATCACTAAAAGCTTCTTATTGATGTCAGTGAGACTAAATATGCAAAGGAAATATGAAGCTCTTCTTTCCCTGAGAACCAGGATATTTAGGTTGTGCAAATCCCTGAACCCTAAAATGGATTTAATCAGCCCAATTCACATCATAAATATCATGTTGCAAGGACACACATGTTTGGAACAGATAGGGAGATTTCATTTTAACTTTTAAATTTGCAAAATTATGCCCTGTGGGGCATCAATTTTTCTTGAACACTCCAGGGACTTCGTGCCAAGAGGAATTTTTTAGGGGTTCACATTGAGTAAGTTCATGTTCTTTATTGAGGAGGGAGCAGTTTCCTCTCTCGTTAAAGATACATGTCACCTTCTAGAACCCAGTTGGAACCTCCTCACTGCCCTTCCTCTCTCCACTTTCCCCAGACTATTCCAAGAAATGATCTGGTGATCTTTTAAGATCTAGTTCTTTCTTTCTGTTTGCTCCTTCCTTTCCCTCATGTCCCAATTCTTATCCTGTCCCAACCTCTGTCCTTCCCTTCGCCTTTTCTCTTTTATTTTCTTTCTCTCTCCCTTTCCCCTTCCAAATAACCCATCAGCATCCAGTGATTCTTTACTTTAGCTCATCTAAATATGGGAGAATAATAGGCTTGAAGTTTTTAAATTAAACGTTTTATTTAGAATTGTAAATTCACATGTAATTGTAAGAATAATACAGAGAAATATCCTTAGACTTTGTCCAGTTTCTCCAACAGGAACATCTTTCAAAGCTACAGTATAATATCAACCAGGATTTGGAGATTAGTATGGGCAAGATCAGGAACATTCTATAACCAAAAGGAACCCTTACATTGCCCTTTATAGCTATAATCCCTCTATTCCCCTTCTCAACCCTCTTCTTATCTACTAACTGATTTTTAAAATTTTGTCCTTTTGAGAATGCCATATAGAAGGAATCATATAACATGTAACTGTGAGATTGACTTTTTTCACACTCAGCATAATTCTCTAGACATTGACCTAAGTTATTTCATTTATTAGTAATCTGTTTCTTTTTACAGTTGAGTAATTTTCCATGGTAGAGATATACCACAGTTTGTCTAACCATTCATCTGGTGAAGTATATCTGGGCTGTTTCCGGATTTTGGCTATTAGGCTGTTAAGCCTATGAATATTTATGTTTAGTTTTTTAATGAACATACGTTTTCATTTCTCTAGGATAAATGCTCAGAATTACAATTGCCAAGTCATATGGTAGTTGCATGCTTAGTTTTTAAGAAACTGCCAAGCTGTTTTCCAGAGTGTCTGGGCCATTGTTTATTTGCATCAGCAATGAAATGTAAGTTATATAATCTGTCTGCATTTGGTGTTACCACTATTTCTTATTTTGCCATTCTGATAGAATAGTGAAATCTCATTGTGGCTTTAACTTTCATTTCCCTAATGGCTAGTGAAACTGATCATCTTTTTATGTACTTTTTTGCCAGCTGTGTTTGCAAAATGTCTGTTAATATCTTTTTCCCATTTTGTTACTGCTGAGATTCGAAAGCTCTTTACATTTAATCCTTTGTTAGATAGGTGATTTGCAAATATTTTCTCCCAGTTTGTAGCTTGTCTTTATACTCTCTTGACAGGGTCTTAAGTGGAGCAAGTTTTTTATTTTTGATGAGGTCCAATTTATCTATCTTTCCTATGTCCTGAAGTAGAGAAATCTTTGCTCGGTTGCCCTGGAGATTTTTTCACAATTTTTCCTAAAAGTTTTAAACCTTAAAATGGTATATTTTATACCATTTTAAAATTATATATAAATTACCATTTTTGTCCACTGTGTCTGACAATTTACAAATTTCAGTATAGAAACATCGCCTCCCTTTACAGTCTCTTTGCCCTACTCCATTTAAAATATATTGTCTTAATTATTTTCTCTTTGTAGATAATAATTACATAAGCCAGTGATATACATATCAATGCATGTCATCATTGTTGTTATCATCAAACTTTATTTAGAAAACTCAAGTGGAAACAGAAAATCTATTGTATTTACCCACATTTTCTTACCGTGGCAAGCTCTTTCTTTCTTCCTAATGTTACAAATTTCCTATTTTTATTATTTCCTTTCTGTTTAGAGAACTTTCTTAAGTCACTGGTTTAGGTAATGTTTTCTTTCATCTAGAATGTCTTTATTTTCTAACACAATAGTGATTCCTTTTACAAACCACTGGAATTTATTAATGAGGACAAACTTCACTTATAGATGAGTTTCAAGTCTTAGTGACTAAAGAAGGTACTTGCCTAATGCTTAGGAGGACCAGTTACAACTTGTGGTGGGTAAGCAATAATAATCTGTGTTTTCAGGCTATGTAACTAGGCGACCGAAGACTGGTCCAACTTTGCAGCTTCATGCAGATTCATACTCTTTGTGTGACTGCTCAAGAATGCATTTATTTTAATTACTACGTACAGAGAATTATGACAGAGGGTGGTCTACTGGTGGGTGAACCTTGCCCACCATCATTCCCCTTCAGTTAACTTTGAGGCAATGCTTTTTCAGATAATTACAGTTGATTGTTAAAGCCCTTCCTGAACAGTCATTGATTTTTTTTTTAATCAATTTCTTTTACAAATTTTTTTTTTTTTACATACAAGCTGGGGTACAGGCCAGAGGCGTGGGGCGGCGAGAGGGTTCACCAGAGACAGAGTGGGGAGCAGAACAGGCAGATCAGAAGTACACTGCTGAGGGGAGCAGCGGGCGAGGCAGGAGAGGTCTGCCCCACCATGTGGGATTCTCCCCGGGCCGGGCGTCGAACTCGCATCGCCGCTGCTGACAGCTCCACAGCGCAGCGCTCAACCGCTGCGCCACCGGGGAGGCCCTCAATTTCTTTTAAAACCAAGTATTTCAGGATTTCTTTCTTATAGATATTAAGATATGTCTGTCATTCTAGAAATTGAGATTCTTGAAATAGAACTTTCAAATATAAAAGAAAGGTAATTAAAAGGAATAGGCAGTAGTATCATAAATACTTTTATGAATGTCGTATTTATAATATTCTATTTGTCTTATGTACATGTTTCATTTAATTCTCAAAAAAAAAATACTCTTGGAGGTCACATAGCTATCAAACAATGAACTTTGGGATTTATCTTCTTGAAATCCTGTTTCTTGGCCATTGATTAGCTTCTTTAGCTTCTATTGCTTTCGCTAGTGTGAAGGTATCCCAAACTTAAAACTCCAGAGTCAAAGTCTAGACCCATTGAAGATGCCTGTGTATGTGCCAATAGCAGCTGAATTCACAAGGTTCCAAGTCAAACTCTGAGACTTTCACTTGTGAAAAAGCAATCTCTCCTCCTGACTTTATTTCTAATAACAAAAACACCTCCTTTATGTCATCAGTTCAAATCTTTTTTTTCCATCTCTTTCTACCTCTATGTTCCATTCTGTCAGGACTCACAAAAATTTATAATTATTTCAGAACCTAAACATCTATACTGCTGCTATAAAATCCTAACAGGCCCATGGCCATTCTCCCTTCTCTCCTTTATACATCTCATGTTGCTGCCAGATTTATCTTAAAGTTTGGGACTCGTCCTGCTATATTTCTGCCCTACAGAGTTCCATAGCTTTCCTCTGCCTATTGATATATATATACAAAGTCCTCAAGTTTGCCTTCAGAGTTCACCATTCAATGATATCTGTTTATCCTTTTATCTCAGTCTCCAGCTACATTTTTAGTAAACTCTTTTCATTTCCCAATATGATATGTGTTTTTTGCTTGACCCTTTCTCAATGCTGTTCCACTTTATTTACTTTTCAGCAATTAATTCTCATATTCTTTAAGGCACATCTCAAATTCAACCTCTTAGAAAGCCTTTCCTGATTTCCTTAATGAAGGTTGTCTTTCATTCCTTCCAAGACAAATCTTTCACAACATTCATGTTGCTTTTTATTTTAATTGTGTGCACATCATGAAGGCAGAAATAATGTTACTCATTTTAATTTTCTTTGCAGTACAAGTTTCCTATTTATAAAAGGTCTTCAATGTTTGCAGATTTGGATTTTGTAGAGGTTCTGAAGCTCTGCAATTCTTGTTGTAAATTATTCTGTTGAGACTGACATGGTATCCTCTTATTGAATCCTCCCCTAAATTTTGATTCTGAATAAAACTAATATGGATAAAACAAATTACTGCTCTTGACAGAAGGATGATAGTAACCCACCCAATGCTCTCCTCACACTTGCCGTCATGATGACTTTTAAAGATGGGGTTAACTTCCAAAGCTAGTTTTCTAAGAATAAGGCTATTATAAATAAAATTCCATAAGACTGTTCCTCAGTTGGGATAGTAGATTGACAATAATCTTTGAAAGATACTCGAATACATATGTCAATTATAGATTATTATGCCTTGGAAGTGGCTATGATATTTCTGAAAAATTCCATTAAAAAACTAAGTATTCTGGTAGACTGTAAATAAAGATATTGGTTAAAATCAGTTAAATAATACCTTTGTCACTTTTTAAGCCGGGTCTATATTGCTTTAGATTTGGAAAACTTTTCAAATGTATGGTTAACTTTTGACATTCTTATCATAGAGGTCTCTGTGGATTTTATGTAGAGGAATTGTGGATGAGGGAGCATCCTGGGGTCAGTGGATTCTCAATTCTGGTGTGAATTCTCAATTTGCACACCCTGTTTTTATTGAGAATACAAGAACGTAGATTTATGGCCAGTATAATTTAGTAATTACATCCAATAATGAAAATAACATCATGTAATTTAGATTTAGGAGTCTAAAATTGCAGAAAGATGCCAGGGAAGAATATTTATGGTGAAAATTAGGACCACTAGTAATTCATTGTTGAGCCTGGACACTCGATGACAGTGCTATGAATATAAATAATTCCCAGCCATGGAAACAAGCAATATCTTGTTTTATCTAGCATTTATTAAACACCAAATCACATTATAAATCCCACAGCATAAACTTAACCTTCACTCATTTTCTTTAACTCGCCCTTTCTTTCTCCCAAATACACCCTCGATTACTTTGATTAGGATTGATTACTAATAATTCCATGTTTGAAGAAATGGTTGTAGGTACTTAAGAGAACAGCTTAGAGTCAAACTTGTTTTAAACCTAACTGCAATTTTCTGTGTCCTCTTAAGCACTCAAGTGCCAGTCTTCTGATATGTAAAATGGGGAAATAGCTTTGTCTGTCTCATAGAGTGGTGGTGAAATTACACGAAATAATATATAGAACTTAGTTTGGCACCCAGTCAGTATCAATAAGTGACAGCTTCTATTCTTATCATTCATTCATTCTTTATGTCAATATTTATAATTGTTAGGATTCGGAATTAAAAGTCATTGGTTAGTCTTCAAACCTAATTATCTTCAAATCTCATTACCGGATATAGCTGGAGTGTTTCTGAAACCAAAAACCAAAAATGAACCCACCAAAATGTATGTGAAATTGGCATACATAATGGGTGGCAGAGACTATAAAAATAATCCTCAGAGAAAAGTTCACTGAGATTCTGAGTCAGTAGATTCCTCACTCATTAATCAACATCGCCTGGTAACCTACCATGTAGAAGACATTCTAGGGCACTGATATCCATGTCCTAGTCTGCATCACAGTCCATTTTGCAAACAGAATCTACCCATTAAATGGTTCCCAGTGTGTTTTTCTCAGATAACTAGGATTAGTTATATGATGTTGTTTGGACTTGGAGATTAAATTTGAATTTCCCACTGGGCTTATGTCTTTGCAGGTGAGAAAGTCTCAGTCATCAAAAAATGGGAGAGGGAGGATAAGGACTCAAAATGGGGAATAAAAGGAGATGAGGGACGATCCTGATGGGTCACGGGTGAATCGGTGGTAGGTTACCCAAGGGGAATACACAATATAAAAATTATAAATAACAATAAAAAAAGTATTAAAAAAAATGAAGCCCCCGAGCACGGTGGCTGCTGTGAATAAGCCTGGCCCTTCTCCAGGAAGAAGCCCGGGAGTTCCCCTGCCGACTTCCTCAGAAATGCATGGTCTTACCCTGGAGATCCCACGCTTGCATCCTCTGGAGATATGCAGACATGGCTAGGGTGGGAAGAATTGTCTCTTTACATTTGCCGAGTGTCTCATATTGCAGAGAGAAAGGTGCTGGTGAAGCATCCATTAGTCCATTGCAGATGAGCAGCCAACTGAAACTTCATTGCAGTAAAGTGTTAGAGTTAATCTCCTTCATCTGTTTTCATTTTGCTAACCCACTACATCAGGCACCACAAACTAAATTTATTAATTAAATGATCTACTTTCTAAAGGAAGGCACTTGGAAAATGGAAAAATGTTCATTTGCAGTGGGGGGTGGAGGGGGGAAGCCAGAGAATAATTAGAATCTTGAAACTTCTGCAGTTGGAATAACAATAAAAAGAGCAGAGATGGCTATAAAATAGTCTGTTCTTGGCACTGCTTAATTGGCCTATTTATTTTTCTGTCTCTGAAGCTGTCTTTAGTGACACCTACTGATAAGAGCCAATCGGAACCATGGCTGAATTCCTTCAGACTGGACCTGCCAACAAACTGCTCAGCCCTCCAGATGTTGCTGCTTTGTGAGAAATGAAAACTCAATAAACCAGGCTCACCCTTCCTCCTGGGGTGAATGCAAAGACACTCCGATATGGAAAATCACTGCTCAGCACCATGAACAATGTACTCAAATGAGGGGTTGGGCCAGTTCTTATTTGTCTTGGTGGAACAGACAGCCATGAAGCCTAATGCAAGAATTTTAGCTGGCAACAGTTCAAAATGTGACTATATATTGAAATTGCTCAACAAAAGGAGGCCTTTTAGCTAGAAAAAAGCCTGAGAGTGGTTTTAAACAACTAGCTAGAGGAACTTATTGATATGGTTAAATATGCATTGCACTTCATTTTGTTATGGGGAACATTTCTCCACCTTTTGTGTTTTTCAGATTCCGTTCTTTTTTGTTATGTAACAAATTAGGAAGATGCTGCAGTAAACAGCCTCATGGCACATCCTAACCATCAATGAATAATATTCAGTGAGCACTTGAAGTTCTGGGAATAGAACAAAATGAGCTAAAGCGAATTCGTTCTTGTTCACCAGACCAGAGTGTCCCAATCTTTCTTAGTACAAAACACATTTGTGACCTTGCTGTGAAACAATAAGAAAATACATCACCGTTCTTTTTTTCTGAACCAGTTCTAGGGTCAGCCGTCTTTGCATTTAAGTGTTCTCCCTCAATCCACATTATAGGTGCTTATATACCTGATGAACCCTGTATATATACTGAACCACTATTTCTCACATGATATCCCAAGTCTTCAGCTGACTGTCCTATAGTAAACATAGTGGGTTTATTTATATTTGATTTATTAATTTCAGCTCACAAATACACTTACAGTTATATCATGTATAATGATATTTAAGAACTAATGCTTTGAGTTATTAACATTTGACAAAGTAACTTTTATTTGAACTCCTCACATGCCCTTGGAAAAGCCAATATACAACAGAGGCTTCATCATCACTAGAGCTGTTTTTCGAAGCGCTTAATTCAGTTTTCTAAAGCCTGTTGCCTTTCCTTCTATTTTCAGTTTTTGAATCTGAGTGTATAAACTGTTGCTGCAAATTTCATCCCAGTCACAGGCACCCATTTGCACAGATTAGGGTTTTAAAAAAATCTTCCTATGGTCCCTACAATATCACTACTTAAGTGAACTTTGAAAATCTCATTAATATAACACCCAACATGTGGAATTATCAAACACCCAAGAGTTATGACTAAATCTGTGGGATTTTTATTTTCTTTTTTATGTATGTGTATATCAGATGACCTCTCCAAATGTCAAAAAGTAACATTGATGGGGCTGTTTCAGTTTGATGAATCTCCAACCAGCGATATTTGTTGTTCAGAATCATATAATTGAGAAAGCATCTCCATGATATAAGATACTTGGCAAATACCCAATGTAAGGTGACTTTTTAAAGAGACAACATTTTAAAGGAAACTTTGCATAGCAATCAGCTATATTGAGAATCTTCAGAAATGATCTTACCTTGTGCCATCTCTTCTTCCTGGCACTTCCACTATCCTGTCCACACCCCGACTCCCGCTCAAAAGTTGGCAGAAGGCATGTTACTCTTCTGAGGCTGACTTCATGCCTCATCGTTAGGAAGTTCTAGTTCAGAAACAATGCTTTAAAAGTTCACTGCCTAAGATAGACTATACTTTCCCCAGATAATTTCATAACAGGGCAGATGGAGAGTGCAACAAATAAGCAATGATGTGACAATAAAATGCCAAGCTTACTAATTAAAAAAAAAGAAGCACTATTTCCATGAATTGCTGAGTGAAGTGTTCCTTATTTGTGATGGATGGATGTCTGAGGAAGAGGGAGGGGAAGCACATCTCCTTTTGATTTAACCATGGAGCACTCCATAGAAAGAGGGATTTTGAAATCTTTGATTTGAGGAGTCATATTGGGTAAATTGCTGTCCAATGGGTCACATAGGAGACAGTATTTGTGAATGGTTAAGAGAAAGTCCAAGCGGACTAATAAGGAGATTGGTTAAAACAAAGCAGAGGCATGTGAGAAGAACAGGAGCTGGTAGAACAGGCTTGTCAGTTAGTTGGCACTGACTAAAATACATCACCGTTTAATTGGCCTATTTATTTTGAGCCAGAATCCTTAAAAGTTCATGTTTTTTGTGCACTGGTAGGCACTTTGGCCTACAGAGAGGAAATGGGAAAATTGACTGACTCAGAAAAGAATGGGAGGTGAATCTTTAATGATAGGTGAGAACGAATATTGTAATAGAATATGTTGAGTGAAGGTGAGCACTGAGAGAGATGGAAGGCCACGAGAGAGTAGAGAGTAGTCACCCAAATTGGACAGAGATGAAAAGATAAGAAAATCAAGGATTCAGACTAACATTACCCCACACCTGCCAAGGTTTTGACTTGGGGAAAAGGATAGAAAGCATGGATATGAGTGGCATTTATATTATGAGATTAGGTGATTTTTTTTTCACATACGTGTATAATTAGCTTCCTTTATTTGTAAGTACTTTGGAGGTTTCCTAAATCAAGTCATAGAATGTAGCCAGCCATTGGCAGTCATAAGTCACTTAGATTTCACAAAATTTTATTGAGTATATCTTAATTGTATGCTTGGCTCTATACTATGAATAAAAAGACCTCAACTACCACATACAGGAATCCAATATTGGTATTGCTGAGCAATATGTTTAAGTAATTTCTTGTACCTTGCATTTGAGTGAAAGTGATATAAATTTCTGCTGACACCCAGCTTCTCTGTGCTGGCTTTCCTTAACTGTAATATTAGTATTTGCCTTTTGCAGTTATTGTGATGGATACATGAAATCTAACGTGGCAAAGTGCTCAAAATAGATGATGTGACACAAATCATACATTCTACTGGCTTTGGGGGCGATAGGAAGGAAGGTGGGCTGCACACCCCAGGACTTTCATAAAAGGAAGATACCTAATGGGAGGGAAGGGCAAGATACAGAGATTAGAAAATTCAAAGATAGACATGACATTGTCTCTATCAACTAACCCATTGCTGGACACTTAGTAGGCTTCCATGTTCTGGCTATTGTAAATAATGCCAGCGTGGACGTGGGGGAGGGGTATATCTTTTCGAGTTAGTGTTTTAATTTTCCTTGGATACTTGGATAAATTCCCAGAGGCGGGATTGCCAGATCATATGGTAGTTTCCATCATTTTTAAAAAGTCTTAAGTATTTCCTAAACAGCAATGTCAATGGAATCTTGAATGCCATGGACAATTTACATCTTTTCATAAAACTCATATATATGAATATAGGAATATTAAAGATAATTTGTGTATACATTTGGAAAATAGTATCTTATCAGATTCTATAAGAAGCTTGTGGTATCCTTTAGGCCTGAGTGTTGGATCAAGCATCTTTGATGACAACTAAATTATCAGAGCATATAAATGCCTCAAAGAAATCAATATAGAAGGAAGAGATATATAGATAAATCTAGCATAGCTCTCCAAAGCAGCGATAAGGAGAAAGGGGTTTTTGGAAGGTAAAGTAGTCCAAGAATCTGTAGGGATTAAGGGGTGTTTGTGTGTGTGCGCGCAAACTTTATCTGACATTTGTGAGAATGGTTTTGAAAAAGGGTGATATGAATTTAGAAACCAAGTCATACTAAACAAAGAGGAATGGACAAAGTGGACAGATGAATTGTACTATTCATCCCAGGAGATGAGTCAGTTTGGGTTAGTATGCGAGGACAGAAATATTTAACTTCTAGTATTGTGAGGATTAAATAGAATAACATATAAATTTCTTAGCACAGTGTCTGGTGCATAATAATCAATAAATGAATGATGGTGAAATGAGGATGATGGTGCAGATAAAGTTATAGCCTATTAAGAAATAGGCAGACATAAGGATATGTCTTAGGGAAGAGGAGGAGAAGTTGGAAAATTGATGCCAGGAAGAGCACATGGAACTAGGAGGCAGGTCTCCCTCAGGAAGAAGGAAGGGACTCACAACTGAATAGTAATGGAGGTCAAAATTTTTGCACATAAAGGCACAAAAAACATGAACTTTTAAGGATTCTGGCTCAAACCTGAGCAATGTATGGTCTTAACGTCTAGAAAATATTTAGCACTATCCTTGAAGCAGTTAGGTGTACTTATATTGTTGGGATCAGAAATCTGGGTTACATATCCTAGAAATGCCCAAACTCAGAAAATGTAACAACTTTCCAGAATTTGGGAAGTCTTTACATCATTGGACAGTTGCAACTAGTTCTGCATTCTGTGTGACTTGGTGAAAGTCCCCAGTGGCTGGGTTGGGTTTCCCATGTGTTCAAAACTCCCTTAGAGTCAAACCCTGTAGATGGGTTCCTTCAAGGTCAGTTGCTACATTTTCATTCCAAATATTTTCTTGTTCTTGAAAAGGACCAGACAAAGGGAGGGGCTTCTGATATGGAGCATCTTTTCCTTTGGCCCAGGCACCCCTTAACCCATCATTTTGATTCCTGTTCTGTAGCCACAAAGACAAGGATGATGGATCTCCGTTTGGAATACAATGCTGTTTGCTTGGAAAAACATCTACTTTAGACAAACAATAAAAGCAGCCCGAGTGGGGCCTTGGCTGCTCTCCTGGTGTTACGCTCATGCATATGCCTCTGGTACTTGGCAGCAAAAGCTATCTGGTTGCACAAAGCAGCAGACAACCCTTTGGGAATACCCATCCCCTGTCCTTGTTGTTCAAAAACATAATTTGGAATTTAAGTTATTAGCCCCAAACATGTGAAAATTTGACTCTCTAAATATCAATTTCTATAGATTATAAAGAAGGAGTTTTTTCTTCATCTACTAACCTCCAGGGGAAAGAAGGCAGGGGGAGATGATGGAACAGACGCTATGTAAACATAGTTCTGTCCTGTTGAAAGATGTATCAACTCAGCCACGCTGTCTTTATTGATTCCCCTCTCTTGGAAATTCTCTCTCCTTTCCTCCAATTTGTTTCTTCTTACAGAGTATTTACCAGATTTTATCTAGGATTGCAGTTATTCATGTGAATGTCTTAATTTCCCTTCCCTAAAGTGTCTTATCACCTTGGTTCCCCTCACAACTTATATATGTATATTTCTATTATCAATCTATTCCCATGTCACCTCCTATTTTGGTAGACTTATTCTTTTAATCAAAGATTTACTGAACATCTGGTATGTGTTGACTCTTGAAAACAAGCTAATATTTTGGATCACAGTTTCAAGTACCCTATGCTTGTTTAATCCCATCATAATGCACTAACTTATTTTTATACTCTCTTTGTAGGTAAAGAAATAGAGACATAGAAAACAATAGCAATTTTTCAAAGACCATTCAACCTGTCGTTCGGCTGAACCAACCCATTCAGGACCAGACCCTATATTTTTAACCACTAGACTCTACTACCAGTGGGTGTTGCCTCCTAAAATAGGATTAGGAAAGCAAAGATGAGAAACATATGGTCCCTAAATCAAGCATTTTAAGATTCTGGTAGAAAAGACAGACCTGTAAAAGATCGTGAGGATATGGAGTGATTGGGTGTGGTGATGGTGTTGTGTATAGAGTGTGAACACAAAAAGGCTGTCTCCACATTGCAGAGGCTTCAGAAGAGAGATGAGTTTGGATATGGGTTTCCTCGCCCCAACAGCACTTGTCTTAATATCCAAAGTAGATGGCTGTAGGACACTGGGAAGAAAGGATAAGTTGATTTTCAGAGGCCATCTTCTAATCACTTTTTGTGCGAAAGAGGAAACGAAAATACAAAGCTTAGGTGATCCACTCAACACATAGGACTAGTGAGTTGCTCATCCAAGACAGGGAAAAGGCTACTATTAAAATCCTGTTTCAATCCTAATTTTTCCTGAAAGTTTATTTGGAAGCAAAAGCAGCCAGAAAAAAAATAAAAGTAAAGGAGATGTAAGAAATGATGGTGCCTTTAAAGTACTATTATGAGATGTAGAAAAAGAAGAAACAAAGAACTCTAGAATCTCAAGTGTGCTGGTATCTCTTGCTTTGCCAAAAAATTAAAATAAGAATTTTTTCACTTTCCCCATATTCCTCTCCTCCCTCCCCCTCCTTTAAATACACTAATTTCTACAGATGCTTCTAATAAGCGAACTGTGAAACTATTAGGCTTGGCGGTCTGTGCTTTGGACTGCAAACACGGTTTAAGTGATTGCTAGTTTTCCAAGAGAATATAAATCCAAATGCTTATTACACTGTCACAAGTTTGCCTCAGCCTTTTGCTCTTGATTTCAGCTAAAATGTGCTAATTGGATAGGCAGAATATGGTAAAAACAAACAAGCAAGCAAGCAAACAAACAAACAAATAGATAACTCTCTAGTGATTCAAGTCATAACCATGAAGGTAAATTTCCCTGACCTCCCTGCTCTAGGATAATTTTTATCTCCATCGTATTTTTCTGTTATTCTTCCTGCTTAGATGTTACCCTTATTTTCATACATTTAATTTTTTGCTTCTTGTAACATCCAGGAGGAATGCCATGTTTGCCAGAACTATATTTGTCCAAGCATTCCAAAGTGAGTCCTGTATAGCACGATTCCTTAAAGAACTGAGAATGGGTTCCCTAGTCCAAGGAGCTTGGGAACTGCCTCATACTATGTCTTATCTGATGTACACCATTTACAATCTGTCCCTCAGAACCTGACATTCTCTTATTGTGCATGTTAAATGTTAAATTTTTATCATGGACAAAGCATAAACAGTGCTGGACATTGGAGTTACAATTGTTTTCACAGCATAAGTCAGTATTGACTATGCAAAGTTTATACTCTTGGGAAATAAAGACAGATTTTATAGTACTATACCATCATTAATGCAAAACAAAGTGCTGTGAAGATAATAGAGTCTCAAAGAATGATCATTGGTTGATTTATTAGTGAAGTAAATAAATGTGAATTAAACTTTAAAAAATTATTTTTGAAAACTGCTGTTTGAGACCCTACTTTGGGTATTTCTCATAGTAAAACTCTTCACAGAAAGTGTGGAATGCATCTGCATATTGTGATTTGGGCCAAATAGCAACGTCCAACATAATAAAAAGACCAGTCTCCTGATCTTGGCATGCCTAGCAGAATGAATAGTAGACAGCAGGAGAAAACACAATTATCCCTCCTTCTATCTTCAGTACAAACTTCAGCCTCTACCAAGCAATTATTAAGTCTTAATCGCATGTGACCAAATCAGATTCATGAACTGAATTTGGGTTAATCTCATTAAAATCCACAATTGGATGGGAAATATTTTTTGTCTGCCCAGCCGTGGCTAAGAGGCATCTTCCCATGAAGCTAGTGCAAAGGACAGTGCAAAATGACCCAGGCTGTTCGCCCATCGCCAAGATACTGCCTAAGAATCAGATGAGCCCCGGATGATGAATACCGTCTGTCCAACGCATTCCTTTTGGGGGGCTGGATGTCAGGAAAGAAGGATTTATTATAGTATAATATTTTTTTGAACAAACTCCAGAGACAGATGTGGTAAAGACAAGACTGAAAACACTTGGTGAGAGTATCTCAGTCATTCTTTAAGGGACTTGTCAAACATTACATTAAGTGAAGCAGAAGGTTTTTATGATTTTTCTCCCCTTCCTTAAGTGGATTGTCAGGTATGTTACTAGAGTTAATGCTACCAAGTTTGAATGCCTGAGTTCAGCTCTCTCGTTTAAGTATTTGTCAGGAAAAAGAGAAAAAGGCCATTTGAGGCTTGGCAGAAACTTCACATCCAAGGAGCAAGAGGATAAACTATTTCTGAGCTGTACTACTGAGAAGCTAAAAGGACCAACGGAAGACCTTTCAAAGTGCTATAAATAGGAGTTCAAATGAAGAATTACAACAAAATCTTGATGTAGAGCACATTTGGATTTAGCATTCCCCTACTCTGGCCCTTTCAGTGTGTCACTTACACCAGATAAGTGGTTCTCTGCTTTGCAAGGGTGGCACCTTGGCTTCCTGTTGCTGTTGAGCAGAAGACTAAAAACAAGATGGCCCCACTGATCAAGGATTTGCTCTGCATACTTCATGTAAGTGAGTTGGAGGGAAGACTTTCTGCCAGTAGGTTACATAAAACATTGGAATGTACTCTAAGAATGGAGTTGGGGAGGGTGTGCACTGCCAAGGTGGGGTGCAGTCTTCCTACCTACTGGTCCCCATCACCTGAAGTGCTTTCTTCTCAGTTGCATCAGGTCCTC
This sequence comes from Scalopus aquaticus, assembly GCA_004024925.1. Classification (NCBI taxonomy): domain Eukaryota; kingdom Metazoa; phylum Chordata; class Mammalia; order Eulipotyphla; family Talpidae; genus Scalopus; species Scalopus aquaticus. The sequence continues at coordinate 120,807 of PVIJ01003058.1, read as the reverse complement.
TGTCAAGGGTGATTCTGTTCTCAGTAAAACCTTCCTAGACTACAAGGCCTGAAGGCAGAGGAAAGGAGCCAGTGATGGAGGGGAGGCTTTCCACTGTGTTGGTCTTTTCCCTTTGCTTGACAAATCCATTAAGAATAGGAGCCAGGTCTGGGCTACAGCATGGACTTCTCCAGGCTGTGCCCTTTGAACCACCTGCATGGGCATCACCACTAGTCTTTAAAATTTATATTGCCATGTCCCAAGCCAAGCCCTCTGAATCAGAATCTCTGGCACTGGGCCTGGGGATGTGCATGTAAACAGATGCCCAAAGAAATGTTGACACATTCTGAACTTCTGACTTAGGAACTTGAATGACTTGTCCCTCTTGTGGCTGCAGTTGTCCAGTGGTTCTTGAAGATGAGGCAGTGAGGGAAGGAGGGACAGAGCCCAGACCCACACTATGCACATCTAGTGTGGGGCTTAGCGAGTAACTGTTGGGCAGAGATTGCACACTGGTGGCCTGCTTGTACATTTTTTTTTGGCTACGCTGCATTTCACATTAAAGACATTAGAATGTCTGTACAGGAACATGTCCTTTCAGCCCCCCAAATTCCCATCACTACTAGCTTATCCCCTTGCCTCCAAAGGCACTGGATCACCCAGTACTGGGGAGAGTGGCAGACGTAATGTAAAATGACCTATTGTCTCCTTGTTTTTAAATCATGAAGTATGAACTTGCTCATACAAGTTGGTCCTCAAAAGAGTAAGCAGCCTTTTTGCTTTGATCTGTCTTTCAACTGAAGTTACCTTTATTTTCTTGCTTGCTGGAAGCCACCAATGAAAAAAGTATGTAAAAATATGTAACACAATGCATGCCTCGATAAATAATTTTTGCATGAACAAAGGGTAATGTGCTACAGCTGATGATTTATTTTAGGGCTCTTTTCTCTTATTCTGCCCATCCCCTGAGCCCTTCCAAACTGCCTTTTTCCTACCCCAAATGGTGGAGGTGGGTGCCTAAGATCTGGACCTTCCTTCACCTGTTATGGGTGGGACAGGTGCAGCCCAGCTTTTTCTGCCTCTTTACTTCACATTCTCCGTGAATAATGGTAAACTTTTAAGTCTGTTTAAAGAGTCTTTCTATACTATTCATTCCTAAACATTTTCATAGAAGCATTTTAATTTGTGGCAAATCTGTTTGTTTGTTGTGTTTGTCAAGTTAATGTAAACTGTAGTCCATTAGGCCTTGAGATGAGTCTACTAAATATTTTCAGATGTTTTTTATTTCCTCAGCTAAGAGCTGGATTTGAACCAGAGCTCAGGGGTGAGAGGGCAATGTGTAATATACTGAGACATGAAGCTCGACATATGAAATAAAATAATGTAATGTTTTTAATATTTAAGATGAAAAAAACAGCAATAAAACATTGTGGAAGGAGGAAAACATGAATACCTGTATATTTTAATTTTAAATGCCTGCAGATGTTGAATTTTAATCAGAGCATGTCAGATTCTGACTGACAAAGGCAAAAATGTGAGATCTGTTTTCTTGAATTGCTTCCACATTTCATGCTTCAGATTTTTATTACATATAGCACTGCATCATCATATATTTATGTAAAGTGCCAGCATCCATTGACTTAGCATGTGCGTGATGGTTAATACATAAAACAGTATGTAGTGAAGGAAAGACCCCTTCTCTCTCTTCCCAGAATAGATTCTCTCTTTTGACCCCGTGGTAAAGAAGGCATTTAACCCCTTTGTTAAATAGAAACCACCACTCTTATTTCTTCTTGAGTTCCATGGATACAGTGAGGCTTATTTGAAATAGCAATTGATCTATACATTTGTTATACGACATAACAGTATCATATAAGATGTATATGTACAAGTGTGTGTGTGTGTGTGTGTGTGTGTGTGTGTGTGTGTTTACTTAGAGTGAAAGTAAAAAGGAAACTAGTGAAAACTAGATAAATATGTACTAAAACTTAAAGGTTTCTTTAGGTTTTATGCACACTTGTGAAATGGTTTCTATTTCTTTATTTTTTACATCATTATGTCCTAATGACCCTAAATTTCATGCTTTAATTCTACTACTGAAAACAATGGATTTATACATACATGGTATGTTCAAAGAAATACCTTTAAGTCTTTCATTATATTTTTCCCTGAACAGTTTGAGTTTTATAAGGAGTAGTTGATTTGGCTGAAGATCTTCAATATAAAGTGAAAGCTCAATTTATTATTTGCTATTAGGGTCTTTTACACAAAATGTTATCTACATGCTTGGTCTTTTAAAATCTTTCCTCTTCCAGTCTTTTCACTTTGGTGTCCTCCTGTCTTCTGTTAAGGCTCTGTGTTGAGTCGTTTCCTGAGACTCAACTGAATAGCAGATATTTGAGGATAGTGAGAATGAGAACGAAATGTTGAGTTATCTGTGGAGTAGTCCCCTTCTTATTATTCTTAAAAGTTCATAGAAGCCTGCCATGTACACAAATATTTAGGAGGAAAGGCAAAAGGTAGTCTCATGCCTAGATTGATGTGGAATAGAATATATTTAGAACAACAAGACAATCCATCTCTGAACTAAATGGAAACAGGATTCATAATCACAGTGAAGGGGAAAATTACAGAAGTCTCTATCCACCCATCCCCTCTACCAAATCACCAATAAATTATTTATGCTTTTATAAACAGCATATATTAAATTTTAGCAACAAAATAGTATTAAAAAAATCTTAAGTTTCAAAACTAAATAGCATAAAATGAAACAGCACTTTGGAATGGGGGATATAGTTATTTTTTTCTCTTCTCGCGTTTAGTTTATCTTATTCTCACAAGATTTCTTTGCCCTACATGGTCAGCCAAGGAAGAGAGGGAGCAATCTTAAATAGCAAGTATTATTGTCATTTGGCACGAAGCTGTATGAGGGGACATAGTTACAATTAGGATAATAATCCTTTCCAGTTTGCTTGGGATGGTGTTGGTTTATACTTATTGTCACACAATAATTATTAATAGCCCCCATTTTCAGTCTTAAAAATGTCCTAGTTTGGGGCCTCCCTGGTGGCGCAGCGGTTGAGCGCGATGCAAGTTCGACACCCAGCCGGGGAGAATCCCACATGGTGAGGCAGACCTCTCCTGCCTCGCCCGCTGCTCCCCTCAGCAGTGTGTTTCTGATCTGCCTGTTCTGCTCCCCACTCTGTCTCTGGTGAACCCTCTCGCCACTCCACGCCTCTGGCCTGTAACCCCAGCTTGTATGTATAAATAAATAAATCTTTAAAAAAAAAATGCCCTAGTTTGGTCACCTTAATTAAAGCTGACTTTTTTCTTTTTAACCCTTTTGCTAGTTCTTTAGCGAGTCGCATTACTGATGGCCATATGCAGTTCTATTTAGGATGGGTATTTGCGACTATTTCCCCAGTTTCTAGAAATCCAATTGTCTTCAGCTTCCTGGTGTTCTGTCTCTCTATTCCTCTAAATACGTTAATTTTATAGGACTCAAGACAATCCCTTGCCGGCCTGCTCTTACATGTGATCTACTTCTGATCCATGAGAAATAGTCATGCATATTTCCCACCCCCAAAACTCTAGAACTATAGATTAATTCAAAGGCAGCTGTCTCACCCTTTTGCTACAGGGTGTTTCAACAATCTCAGTGAGTACTAGTTTTTAGTCTGCTTTGTTCCCCAAAATAAAGAATCCATTTAAAGCTCTCTGAGTGAATCCAGGAAAGTCCATCCTCACAAGATTAGAAGTAAAGCAGGTGGCACTTCCTAACACCCCCACTTTGAGGCAGAAGACCTTGAAACACTAAAACAGCTCTTTATAGAGATATTTTCCTGAAACCTCTTTACTATGCTGGTAACCCCTTAATAGTCTCAATCTGAATGAGAATTCCTTTGACAAATGACCTAAAATTGTAAAAATGGTACTAGGTCATTTCATTTCTAAAGTTGGAGATTATGAAGGCCCATCTCATACTCATTCTGAATCTACCTTATTGATGCCTCAATCAAAACTGACACATCGAGACTATCACTTTAGTAACCTGTTATCTACGTTTGTGGTAAAAAGAATACTTATTAACAAAATAGGATACTTCTATAGTCAGCTTTTTACAGTTAATATTTTCCAAACAGTTATATCACTCACAAATCAATACATACTCTCCCTTTTAAAAATATTTTTTTTTATTAAGGTAACATTGGCTTACAACACTGTATTTGATTCAGAAATATAGACTCCCATCTCTTCAGGTATACACTACCCATCATACCCACCACCAAGGCACTGTAGCCCACTCTTCTATAACATTAGTTTGGGAAACACTATCACATTCAAAAGTAATAAAAAATATTTTTCCCTTGTTGGCAAAGACTCTTTTGAGACTAAATGAACCCATGCAGGAGAATTATATCTAGGGCCATTCTGTGGCACATTTCATCCAGAGAATACCCCTAAAATCAGCATAACATGTCCATGACTGAGGTGGTAATGGCGGTAGTGCTGGTGATTTATCTTAGCCCCAGAGGAGCCAGCTGTTTGCTTTGATTCCCCCGCTACTGGCTTAGAACTATGCTGAAGTGCTCAGGGGTAGGATAGGGAAGAGGCTTTGGGAAAGGAAGAGGGAAATGGGACTCAAAAAACAACAGTATATATGGCTTTGTCACTGTTACACGATTATTTGATATTTTTACTGGCGAAAAAAACACACCTGTTTCTTTGAAGAAGAAAACTGAGAATGAACACAGTCTTGATCTGATAAATCACCCAGTGGAATTTTTTTTTTTTTACATTTTCCTGCTGAATTATTCTCCCTTACCACCATCATCTTCGGTATGGACACTGGGTTTCAAGAGAAGACATATCAAATTTCATATTCTAAAACCCATTTAGAGAGGTGTGCTTTGGAAATTTCAAAATAAAGACTTAAAATTAATGCCAAATCAACCACGAACAAGAAATGTATTTAGTTACATTAGATCATCTTGCCAACCCCGCCCTATATCGCACACACCCCAAATATCACTTACAGTCTGTTTCCTCACTCTGTCATATTTCCTAGCAACCATTTGCTCCAAAAACATGTGTATAGCCACCCTCCATGATAAAAAGCCCAACTTAAAAAGTATTTTATTTGTTCATTTTATAGTCCCAATTATATATGCCACTCAGGAATGGCTTGTGGAGTTTTCTTTCTCTTGGCTCATTAGGTCTAGAAAGAAAAGTTAGTGTGTTCTTACCTTTCTTGTTAACTTCCATCTTCCCAATTCCCCTCATGAGACTTTTTGTCTCACATACTGTGTTCCTTTCTCAAACCAGATTTGCCCCGCCTTCAGGGCTCTCTGAAGGCCATTCTATCAAGTTAGCTCTGCTTATGTAACAGATGTGTGTGAGCTGATGAATTATGCAGTTATGAATCAACCCTGTTTGAAACAACAGAATTTTTGATCTACCTCCAGTCACCCTTCTCACTGCTGGCTTCTAGTAAGGGACAAGCTGAGAAGTGAAGGGATCGGGACCAGAAGGGAACACATTTGCCCCTTTACGCAACCCAGTGGGCAGCAGGGTGTCCTTGGCTACCTGAGAACAGGCTCATCCAAGTTAGCCTTCGCCTACTAATGATTTTCTTTTCAGAGTGTCCTTAGCTTAGAATTTCCTTCTGTAGGTTAACCAGAAATATTTTCCTGTGGTATACGCCCATGAGCTGCGTTTAACTCAAATTCTTCAGAAGGCTTAAAAAAATTTTAAAAATAATTTAGATTGCTCTATACCTAAAGTAGTTTAGAAACTTGGAGTATGGAAAATGCTGAATGCCAGCATATGTGCTTTTTTACATGGGCCTCTGTTATTGCTGTGTTTTATAATTATAGTTTTGCAAATCATTGGCTTTTACCTGTTTTTAAAAAGAGTGAACTATGCTGAGCAACACCTTTCTTTATACAAAATTCTAATGTTTTTTTTAAAGATTTATTTTATTTATTTATGCATATAAGAGCTGGCGTGTAGGCCAGAGATGCGGGGGGTGAGAGGCTTCACCAGAGACAGAGAGGGGGTGGGCAGAACAGGCATATTGACTGAAATACACTGCTGAGGGGAGCAGTTGCGAGACAGAACAGGTCTGCTGCACCATGTGGGAATCTCCCAGACCCAGGAGCGAACTTGTGCTGCAGTGGCCGCTGATAGCTTCATAGTGCTGAGACCTAACCCCTTGCACCTCCACAGAGGCCCAGACTCTAATGATTTTTAAAAGGAAATTTCCTATAATAGTAGTTCCTCGCAGTGCTCATAGGCATTATATTGAAACCTGGTTCTGTGGTCACCTGAGTTTGGAAAACACTTTCAAAAATAAATTTAAAATTAAAAAATATTTTTAAAGGTCTTAAATACCAATGTTCATTGTATTAGCATTGGCATATGTGTGAGGATGACAGGGGAAATATGTAGCAGTTCTCAATCTCCTTTAACTCACTTCTCCAAAGAGCACTCTGGAGGATTAGCACGCCATGGAACTTACTTTGGGAAACAGTATCTTGCACTATGGTCTGTTACCAAAAATACGAGAATAAATAAGCTCTGTAAGCGAGAATGACCTCACCTTATTGATATTCACTTGGACCATTTATGAGACTTCTTTTATGGATTATATTCTTTTTCTGAGAATTCAAATTTCAAGATCTTTATCGCTGCCTCCCTCCTTATGTGTATGTGTGCATTGGAGGTGTTCCCTTTAAAACACAGAGGAGGTACAGAGTTTCATTTCCCAGGGACAGTCTCTATGTTCCTCCAAAGGGGATGTGGGGTGTGTGGGAGTGCTTGAGCAGGAGTGGGCATTGGTGTCACCCATGGTTTTGCCCTTGTGCCTCCAACTTCTGATGGGGGGGAGGGGATGGAGAGGAGGGGCTGGACATATTTAACAAAACAACTATAAGTGGTTTAAATGTGAGTTCCCATTTGCCTAGCTATTTGAAACATTATTGAGCTAATTATTTGGGTATTCTTAAACTAGTGAAAGGTATTATTTATACTTTTTGAGATAGCAAATAAATTTCTATAAAATGCAATCCAAGGATACTCATTTAGAAATAATCATATTCCTTTAGACACTTTTTATAAGAGTAATGTTCCAGGTCCTAATATTTTTTTCCCTTTCAATGTTTCTCTGCCCCTTTCTGGATCAGCCTGCCTCTATTCATTACCCTGACTGCGTGCACGCGCCCCTGCCTTTGTTTCTGTGTGACTTTACCTCCTACAGCCGCATGCATGTGGTGTCTCCATCAGCTCAGCTGGGCTCCTTTCAGCTTCCTGCAGTTTACACAGGTGTCTGGCTCTTGGGGCGGCGTGGTCTGTCTCCTCCAATCCGCGCAGGCTGCTCTGGCATGCATCGCCTCCTCCAGCCCATGCATTCTGTCTGTCTTTCCTCTATCCCACAAGGACGGGAATGCCAAAGGCTGGATCAGACAGATGGTCTGGAGTCCTGATAATGGGTATGCTCATGGGGAGCAACCTCCCTCCAAGTCTGTGTGGCACTTTGCATAGTAAAGATAGACAGAAGGGTTTGCATCGTTGTAAAAAGCTTCCTTGTCCCCTTCGCCATCTCTCCCCTTAACCCTTTTATACGTTCCTTCTTTCCAAACAACTTCTTGCTTCCATTTGTTGCATCTGGAATTTTTTTCTCCTCTTCCTTTTTAAAAAAATCCATGCCTTTCTCCATTTTAATTCAAAGGTTTTTCCTCTATGATGGAGAAATTTAACTGAAAACGCATTGCTGGAAGGGACCTGAGAATATGAGCTTTATAATGAGGTGATGTCGCTCTATTACTCTCCAAAAGGAATCTAGAGGCAGCCAGATTTGTAGAGGTCTTTCCTATCTCAAATGCATCATTTGTATACAGATAGCCTAAATATCAGCATGCCTTTTTAAAATTTATCCCAGACACAGGACAAAATGTGAATGTGTGCTCTGCAACGCTGGGTTTCACACGAGGAAACAGAATGTTCAGGAAGGGAGAAAAACAAAATCTTCAAAAGGTATTTCTAGACAAGAAATACTGCAAAATTTATTTTAGGGGACCACTATCTGTCACTGGACAGATTGATTCTGGGGTGCTGATCTGTGCTGGGTCTACGCAGATAGTCCTACAGACAACCTGAATAAAACTGACATCGCAGCCTCAGCACCCACCGTCTTCCTCTCCCCTACCTCGGCATGTCCACGCACTGCCAATTCCTCAAAGCTCAGTTTGAACAGCCCTTCTGCCCTAAAGCTTTCTGAGCTCCCCCCACCAATCAGTTCTCACTGTGCTTTCTATTGGCCTTCAGTGATCGCTGCCACTTTCTTTCTATCATAAAAATGTAGGCAGCTTATTACTTCAACCAAACCATAAGACCCTTTTGGGAAAGAATCCATGTCAGAACCATCTTTCTCTTCTCCCAAAGCATCTAACAGAGTATGTTACATGGACCAGGCCTACAGTCTCCATAGAATAAACTTGCATGAATTAAATGGACAAGGCACAAGAGGCATTGGAATCCTTGGGAAGTTCTTGGCTTGGGAAATTGAGAAATTCAGAACTGAGGAAACAGAAATAGAAAGCCAGCATGTAAAATGTCATCATGTCCATAGTCATAGCTCCATGGAAGTCGGAAGTTGTTTAGAAAAGGAAGACCCCTCGAGGGACAAGCCAAATGATTATGGAGAGACACAGGGATGATTCTAAAACTACAGCCCACGTAAAGGAGTGTCAAGGCTTCCTCCCACAGAGGTCAAGTCTTTTCTTCCTCTCTTGTTTTCTGCAGATCCTGCCCCACACCCCCAAACCCAGATTTTGCCATGCTACTTCAGTGTCTATTACACTGAGTTAAATAACTGCATTTTAGATCTTTTTCCAGGTAGTCTTCATCTTTGGGGTTGGGGAGAGCATTTAGTTATCAAAATTGCAGTTTTGTGGAATTCCAGCTCGTACTTAAATAATATCTTCAAGGTTGCAAAATGTTGTTACTTGCCAACTCTAAAATTGAATGTTCCACTTTCCTCACTTGACTTTTATTTGCTTAGGATTTCAGCTGAAGCCTTCCTTTGTGTGTGCTCATGTCTGGAGGGCAGTTCAAGGAGGACTTCCTAATTCTGTCAGGATACTGGCAAGCGTTCCACTAGGACAACAGGCGGCAAAGACTTCCTTGCCTTGTAGAATTCTCTTTGGTGCAGTGCATGCTTTAGTGTATCTCAAAAGCATGTTCTTAGCATTTGCTGATAATATTTTCATTTAAATGCTTACCTCTTTTACCAACTGAAATAATATGGAAGGCGACTTCTAGATATTTTCTTGTACTCTCATAAATTGTTGCTCTGATGAATCATTTCAAAGCTAAAATTTCCAACTTCAACTAATATTTCCAGTATGCAAAGTTCTAGAAAGAGCCTTTATTGGCAATATTTCAATACTTTTGCCAGGAGTACTTATCTGAGAGCACTGTACCTAGGCAGAAAGTTTTTGGACTTTCTGGTTCAAAAGGACAAACCTTTCTGAGAACTAATCATGGGGTGTTGAAAAGGTTAGCATAGGTCTTATACATTTAGTTTTATTATCTGAAACCCAGCCAGTCTGAACAGAGGTCAGTTTTGCTAGTCTACAGTAGAGAACAGTGATTCTCAGCACTCACTCCCAACCTGTTGAATAGAATACCTGGGGGCTAGACACAGCAATTGTGTTCTGATAAACCCTTCTTGATGAAAGCTCAAATTGGAGAGCCACTGGTGGAGATGATAGCACATTTATGTCCCAGAATTTGAAGGTTCGGTGGGAGAGCAATGCAGGCACTGTTTGAACGAGACTTGAAAACCTGTCCCATAGTTCCAGGCCACCTAGCTCTGGTCTTTCCCTGAGATTTACCTTTTTGCTGGAGATGGAAAAGTTAGGACTTTACATTCCAGCTCATAAAAGTGGGAAATTCCTGTTTACTCATGGCAGGATGAGAGTAAAACACCATTGTGAAAATGGTACTGATCTTAAGAACCTCCTAAAAGGGGATCCCCAGGTTTTCTTGGACTTTGCTTTGAGAATCAGTTTTATATGAAGAGTGATTTGCATCCAGCTATAGTCACCAGTTGTATAGGAAGAATCATTTAGGCAATTATTCCCAATAAAATTTCTAATCATTTTATACATACAAATATAAGCCTTACTTGAGATTGTAAACTCCTCCTATGTATATATATGTTCCCCACATTGTCTGATATTAGGGCTCAACACTCTGTACTTGATAGGTATAGAAATGCAGAATTAGTAACATAATGATCATGGATAGATCGATGTATCATAAGCATATCTCCCTATAAAAAGGAGAAGGAAAATTGGGTCAAACATATTCTAGTCACACTACAGGAAGCATTAGTCATATGGTTCACTAATAGAAAATATAAAAATGAAAATTATCTTTTTGTTTTAAAAAACAATTAAAAATGTATATATACTATAATAATTCAGATCTTTAAAATATTTAATCATTGACTAGACTGGCTTTACCTAGTAATTTTTTTTTAAGCTCAGCAGTCGACATATCTATTCTTAGGGCCCGAATACCTGGGTTGAATTCCACTGCAATACCTGGGTTTGAATTCCACTTTGTGAACTGGACAAGCATTTGCACCCTATGTTTGGCTTCCTGATCTCTAAAATACGGGCAAAAACAGTCCTTACTTCTCTCTCTCAGGATTCTTGTGATGTTGGAGAGAGGATGCTTTTAAGGTTCTTTAGCACTGACTCTTCACATGGAAGATTCTCAGTACTGGACAAATAATTGTTGAAAAAACTCTAAGTAAATATTGCTCAATCTATTAATTCTCTTTTTAAACACAATCAACATTGAGCACATTACAAATTCACTTTTGGAACATTGGTTCTGTGTCTTTTTTCTCCCTAACATCTACGATTACACTTGCTTCAGTTACTTTTTATATTCTTTTCTAAGTGTTTCACATCTGGGCCTTAGAATGTGTATATGATGTGTTTTTCAGGTAAAAACATCAATTATCAGAGCAATGTGTACAACTACCTTATGCTCCCTGCACTTAGGTTCTATTCTGAGTCCCCCCAAATTAAGTAAACATATTGTGATATTATTACAGCTTCCTCTGAGTTATTGCTTTCTTATATTAATACTAATCTTTGGGGAATTGTGACCCAAGCTTTTCACAAAGCACCCATTTTGGAGATGTTTTGGGTACTAAGTTTGCCTTAAAATTTTTCCAGACTGTATCTTCACTTTAAAAATGAAAATTAGCTAACAGACTGTCATGAGACCTTTCCCTCTTCTACAACTGTTCTCACTCTCTCCACACCTGACATTAGGCATATGTGCCTGAGAATGACCCTTGGTTTCTTCTATGACTCATTGTTAATCATTATAAGGAATAGCTCCACCAGTTCATAAATTTGAAGTAAACTCAATTTCCCACACAGTCTGTCAAATGATCATCAGCAAGCTGTTCAGGCTGATTCATAAGCTCTTAAACTCCCATTCTTTGGAGGAGAATTGGGGTATATTGACAAACAAATTTGCACGTTCTAAGTTTGTTCAAACAAAGCCTTCTCTATCCTCCAGCATATATAGGTTGACCTTCTCTAGGCATCAAATTCACAAACTAAATATTTAAAATCCAAGCCCATTAAGCAAGTGCAGTTTATCAACATCTCATGTCATAATGAGAGAATGAATTTGGAAGGATCTTGCTCAGTGTAAGTCAGTATCGTCTCCTAAGAATTTACTGTAAACCAAGATAACTTAGCTGCTTATTTCTATAAATATGTACAAATCCACCAAACAAGAGCATGATATTAAATCAAAGAATAAAGAAAAATTTTTAAATTGCATAGCATCCCTGCACTGTAAGGTAGACATCATTTACCCAGGAGTTTCTTAGCTATTCTTGCTTATTTATTTTTCCAGAAGAACTTTAGGATTATATTGGAAATGAAAAAGAAACAAATTTTTGATATTATTGTAACTCTAAATCTCAACATCTGTACAGTCTTCCTAAAGAAGCTTAGGAAGAGTTTTTCATATAAGTTGTTTTTGCCCTTGTGAATGAAACGCTTATATTAAGTTTTTGTGTTTCTTTTGTAACACTTTAAATTTACTTATTTTATCCCTCAAATAAAACACAAAACTTATTGACTACATTAAGCTATGATTCAACTTACTCTGGTTACCAGTTCAATTTTCTTTCACCTTTAACACTTTTTTAAACCAATGTCACATGTGCCCATGGAACTAAAAAAGTACAGAAGTTCAAATGATCAGAAACAATGTCCTTCAAACTTGCTTCCCGAGACACTTTTATTCTTTTAGAATCAATTTTGTTGAGGTAAGGTTACATGTAAGAAAATTCACTGATTTTAAGTGTATGATTTTATCCATTTTGATAATTGTCTACAGTTTTTTTTTAAGATTTATTTATTTATGCCTACAAGCTGGTGTGTAGGCCAGAGGTGTGGGTTGGTGAGAGGATTCACCAGAGACAGAGTGGGGAGCAGAACAGGCAGATCAACTGAAGTACACTGCTGAAGGGAGCAGTGGGGAAGTCAGGCGAGGTCTCCTGTGCCATGTGGGAATCTCCCTGGCTGGGTATCGAACTCATGCTACAGTAGCTCTGGATAGCTTCATAGTGCTGCACTTAACCTGTTTCGCCACCAGGAAGGCCCCCTGGTAATTGTCTACAGTTTTACAACTGCTAGTGCAATCAGGATCTAGAATGTCCATCACCCTCCACATTCCCCTCATGCCTCGTAGCTATCAGTTAACTCTCCACTTCCGTCCTTGACAATCAGCCAGTTGCTTTCTCACACTTTTTTTTCTATTCTAAAATTTTGTACCAAAGGACCTATAGAGTATGTAATCTTTTGTGTCTCATTTCTTTTGTGCTACATAATGATTTTGAAAATCATCCATGCTGTTGTGTATATTCATTTTTTTTTTATTGCTGAGTAGTATTCCAGGGTATGGACATGCCACCATTCATTCATCAGCTCACCAGTTGATGGATATTTTGTGTTGTTTTCAGTGTTTGACCATTATGAACAAAACTGTTCATAATGGTACAAGATTTTTGTGGACATAGGTTTTAATTTCTCTTGGGAAGATACCTAAGCATGGGATTTCTGGGTCATATGATTAGTGAATGTTTAACTTTAAAAGAAACTTCCAAACGATTTCTAAAGCTGCCATACCATTTGATACTCAAAGAAGAAGTGTATGAGCACTTCAGTTGTCCCACATCTTCTTTGCTAACTCTACTGTGTGTATAGGTTTTAATGTGCATTTCCTCAGTGATCATGATGTGGGCCATGTTTTCACACTCTTATTGGACATACAACCTCCTTGGTAAAGTGTCTGTTCAAATGCTTGGCATATTTTTATTTGGTTGTCTTCTTAATGAATCATAAGAGTTGTTCAGATAACACTTGTCTTTTCACTCCTTAAACACTGTCTTTCCAAGAACAGAAGTCTTTCATTTTGATTATTCTTCATCATTTTTTTTCTTTTATTGATTGTGCTTTTTTGGTGGTATTTTAAGAATCTTTGTTTCACCTAACATTACAAAGTTTTTCTCCCATTTTATAGAAGTTGTAGAGTTTTAGTACTTACTTAGCGTTCTATGATCCATTTAAAGGTTATTTTTGTATTTGATGGTAAGGGTCAAAGTTGTTTGTATATATAATTGTTCTAGTTATTTTTGTAGTATTTATGAAAGATCTAGCTTTTGTTTGTTGAATAGCCTAAAACCTTTGTTGAAAGTCAATTTGGCCTACATGAGCATCTGTATATCTTGGTTTTCTTTTGTTTCATTTAACTGTATCCTTATTTTTATGCCAATACCACAATATCTTGATTATTATAGCCTTTATCTCCAGTGGTTCTATTTGAGTCTTTTCTATATTGCCTGTATTTCTTTCCACTGTGGTTAAGTTTTCCTTGACCCTCTTGAACATATGGAACATAATCATAACATCTTTTTAATCCCCACTCTAATTTCATAATTTCTCTCATTTCTGGGTCTTTTTTATTGATTGATTTTCCTCCTGGCTATGGGCCATATTTTGTTCATTCTTTGCATACATAATAATTTTTGACTGGATGCCAAACACAGTGAACTTTTCATTATTGGTTACTACATTCCTTGTCCTATTTCTTTAAATAGTGTTTGATTTTCTTGATGCACATGGTTAACATACTTGCAATTAGTTAGCTCATTAGAAGGTTTCTGAGGATTTGTTAGGTTGGGTCCAGAGAAGCCTTTAGTAGAGTGATAATTGAGACTCATTATGCATCCTGATGATTCTGCCCGATACCCAGGTATACCCTCATTAGCTGGTGGAACAGGAATTACTCATCTCTATGTGAGCCCCAGGAATTGTTCTGCTTATTTCCTTCCAGTAGTTTTTTCCTATATTTTTGCATCGAGCCAGTAAGTACTCAGCTTGTTCTTTTAAGTATTCCCTAAACTCAAATGATTATTATAGCACCGTTCCGTGGTATATAAAAGTAGAACATTATTCATCGGTTTTAAAAGATCTAGATAAGTCATTGTTTTCTGCTTCCTATTCTGTTTATTTTTTTGGACCTCTGTTCTTCTGCATAATATGTTTATTTCTGTTTCCTAAATTACCAACATTAGACATGATCTATTGATCCCCTGTTATGCTAGATATGGATTTGTTTCTATCATATTAACTCCATTCTTCCCATCTCCCTCTGAAAGTAGAGTTATATCATAAATCATAATTCCTTTATTTTAATTCAATCTACTTTTTGGTCTGTATGTTATTGACAGCATCTTTTGACTCCCATGCTTAAGGAAGAGTATATTATTACCCTTTTCTTTTCACCACATTCTACCTCCCAACTTCACTACACTGGCATGGCCAGGCTAATCACTACTTTCTGTTATGTAAGCATAATAGTCTCTTATGTGTTATTGAAAACCAAAAACTCAGATTAGTTATTTGTATATAATTATCGTTGCCTAGAGAACCAATATTATGTGATGATTATATTTTTTTCTTGGTTGTTTGCCATTATCATGACCCTATACCTCTCAAAAGAGAATAGTCTTAGTATCATGTTTTTGTTCTTTTAGATCAATCTTTTTTATTTATTTTTAGAAGCTTCCTGGATATTTTCTTTACCCGTGGTAATTAAAACATTTGTACAATGATAAACCTAACTGGTATAGATATTTCTTGTTTTATCTTACCTAGCAGTTGATTAATCACCTTATTTTGATGATATGTTGACTTTTTGCCAAGAAATTTAGTAATAGTATTTATTTTATAAATTTCTCTTCAGGTTCTTTGTTTTCCTTCTCTGGCTTGACTTTCTATGTATCTGAATTGAACGTCTATGTATCCCAAATCTCTCCTGCCCCTGTATTTTCTACATTTTTATCTTTTATTTCTGCTTTATGAAATTTACTCAACTTTAAATTCAAGCCTTAAAGTATTTTATCTCAGCATTCACCTTGTTAAATTTTAAAAGAGCTTTATTTTTCCCCAGTAGTTATTATTTGCACACACTTTTATCTAAGAATAAAAAAAATTTGACTCTCTTTAAGGATGTTAATTAAAGTAAGAAACCCTAATTTATCTAGATTTCATCATTCCTCTAGAGCTCATATTTTTTTCTTCCTCTTGGTCTTTCTCTATAATGATGCAGATTTCCCTCAAATTTCTGGTTCTCCTTGGTTTTTCATTTATACCTATGAAAGAGGTTAGAAAAGATGACCAGGAGCTCGATGGCTGTGTGTGATACTTATCAACCAGCAGATCTTGCCGTAATGTAAGCCATAATGCTTGGGGACCTAATTATTGGAGTAAGGACTTCATTCTAATTTTTTATAGTTCTCTTTGCTATTTAATTAATTTGCATTATACCTTTAAACATTATACTAAACTTCATACTTCTCAACTCCTATTGGAATAGACACAGGAATAGCTCCTACTTGTCAATTATATCTTTAATTTTATCTCACCAAATATCAATGTTGAAAGTTTGACTTCTTCCTGAAATCCATTGAATGTTCACAAATAACTCACATGATAGTTTGCTTCATAGCTGGGCCAGGGCTTTCTTACACAGTTTCATTGTTTTTTTTCATTTGGAAGAAGAAACATATACTTTCTTCACTATGCTGTAGTGTTATCCAGAAGCTTAGTTATTCTGTCTTTTGCTTGGAATCCACTTCTCCTTTCTTCTTCTTCTTCTCACTTCTCATTATTTTTTGGAGCTGTGAAAGATTTTTTTTTTTTTGTATTTTAATAATGAATTTGCTCTAAAATCTATTTCATTGGCAAAATGACTTGTAAGAAAATTGTTTTCTAATTTGCAGTGGAATCTTCAGCTTGTATATAGTTTAGATTAATTACAACAAGATCCATGAGGACATAGTTGGCAGATTAATTATCATCAAGATTGATGAGCAAATTCAATTGTTAGGGACAAGTCATTCCAACAAGTGCCGTTTCCAATAACAAACATTATACAGTCCTAAGGTCACAGGTTGCAGTCCATGGGAGATGATTATTTGAAATTCATTGGACAATCTTTTTCCCTCTTGGTAAGCAGATAGATAAAAACTAAATTCCTTGATGACAAGATACAAATAAGTATAAATTAAATTAGACAGAAACTTCACCCATTTGGCTATGGTTCTCTGTTCCTCTGAAAAATCTTCAACCTTCTCCTTCATCTTTAAAACAAAGGGTTCTGTCAACAGTATTTTGCTTTCATGGTTCTAGTTTAAATACCAGTTTGTCTCATGACATACAGTTGCACCGGTAATTTTAAACAAGGTTGAATCAAAATATTTGGAGTTTATAATTTCCTGTTTATTTGGAGCCAACTGTTCTAATTTAGAATAATTGCTTTCAAGGCCTGCTGTCCAGCAGTCATTCTGGATTTCTCTTTATTGGTCTCCTTGGATTTCAAACTGTCTTCTTTCTTATTAACTCTCCATTTACTGGACAAAGTTCTTATTAACTCACTTGAATCTTCCTTGTATTCTCATATATCTGAAAAGAACTTTATTTAGGCCTCATTCATAATTTATAGTTGGACCTCTTTGGACTTTTAGGGCGAAATGAGATTTCTGGCATTTTTATTTGTTTATGTGTTGTTAATAATTATGGTTTTATTTCACTGTGATCAGACAATATAATATGTAGTTTCTCATTTTAGGAGTTGATCTTTTCTTTGTCATATGCTATAAGGTGAATTTTTGTAAATGTTACCTGGACTTGAAAAGGAAGTATGTTTTCTGTAAATAGAACATTGCGTTGGTAAACACTTATTATAAAAATGTTTTAAATTTTGTAATTCAGACTTTTTATGATTTTATTTATTTTTGCCTATTTGATCCATTCAAATTGCACATTTTATTGAGAACTGTATACTCTTTATTAATACAAAATGACCTAGTTTTCCCTCTTAAAAGTATTTTGATTTGAATTTTACTTCATCTGCTGTAAATTTGAGATCTGTTATATTTTAGTTTGCAGTAGCTGTGTTTCTTGTTCATCCAAATACTTAAAATATTTCCCAAGCTGTTTGTATATTTTTCTTTAGACTCTATAAACTCTAATATTTGGAATCTTGTCCCATTATAAGTGTTATTTTTAAAATAATAGTTTAACCATTGTTGTCAAAATGATATTTGTTCTTACGTCTATTGCTTTACTTTATATCTCTTTTTTCTGTCACCTTGATTTTTCCTTTGTTATTTTGCCATACCAACTACAGATATTTTTAATAATTTAACATTTTATGGAGAACTATGCCCTATTTTAATTTATCTAAAATCTAAAGTTACAAGCAAAAGTCAAATAACACATATGATTATTTTGTATATTTGATAAGGAAAATATCTACTTCAACTTGCTTTAAACCTCCTTTATTACATATTTTAGCTTTATTGATTTTATGATTGAAACTATCTGACCATGTTACTTGGTATCATTTAAATTAATTTTATGCAAAAATGCTTTACATGTCACCAAAAGGCATTTAACATCTAATTTAAATATTTCTAATTATTTCATTTTCGGTATATATTTCAAGGAAAAATATGTCTATGAATGCTATAATTATAGATTTGTCTATATCTGAGAATCCTTATACTTTACTAAATGTAAATCCTGGCTAAGAACACCTTTCTTCAAATGTTGCCACTCTATGGTCTTCTAACTTTTAATGTCCTTTTTAATAGATAATTTTTCTATATAAATGATTTTAAGGTTATTTTTCTTTACAATTTAATCTGGGTTTATTTTCTTTCATTAAATTTATCTGACTCATGGGGACATTTTAATTTGTATAGTTAGATTTTTCTCATCTCAGCAAAATGTTCTTTTATGTTTTTGTTTACTCAATCTATTCCTTTTGTTTTTTTATGTGCTGGTTGAATACATTTTCTCAATTTTCCTATCTATAGTCTTCATTCCTGTTGATTTAATTCCCTACAGTATTAGTGGGATCTTCTGGTGGGATTCCATTACTATTACTGGGATAATTTTTGGATTCTTCTCTCATATCTCAAACTGAGGTTTTGGTTAATAGAAGTTTATACCAATGATTCAGTAGAATTAATGGTAGTGAAAAGAAAATCAGAATCATGGATTAATCCAGGATGGGTGATTTCTTAACTTCACTGGGTGAAACCTGCTATTCCAGGACCCAACTCTTGATATCTGAATTTGCTAGTCCTCCTCTTTAATATCAGTGGACCTATGCTTGCCTTCATTTGGGCACTTACATCTCCCAGATCAGAAAGCGGTCAAGTATGGGAGGAATAAATTTTTCCTCTAAGTTTGTGTTCTGGAAAGTCAGCCTTGTCCTTGCCCTTCTTACAATGCTGTTTTGGTGTATTGGTAGGGATAAAGTGGGTTCCAACTGGAGATATCTTAACCTGTCTTGTAATTAAGTTGCCATGTTTTCATCCAAATCAGTATACTAATGAGAATAAAAGTGAGCTCATTATAATTAAATTCGGACAAAAGGTGGAGACCTAGACTTTTTCAGTTAATTAGGGAAATATTCTCACTCTACATATGACCTACAAGTTTTTTTCTTTTTTTTAAGATTTTATTAATTATTTATGCATACAAGCTGGGGTACAGACCAGAGGTGTGGGGTGGCAAGAGGGTTCACCAGAGACAGAGTGGGGAGCAGACCAGGCAGATTGACAGAAATACACTGCTGAGGGAAGCAGTGGGCAAGGCAGGAGAGGTCTGCCGTGCCATGTGGGAATCTCCCTGGCTGGGCCTCGAACTCGCGTCGCCGCTGCCTCGAACTCAGCTCCACAGCACAGTGATTAAACGCTGCGCCACCAGGGAGGCCCTATGACCTACAGGTTTTTAACAATTACCCATTCAAATTATGGGGCACAATGAAGTTATTCTGTATAACTAATATATATATATAATACATATATTATATATATATATATGTACCTAGAAACTACTTCCAATGTAAATAGAAATAGCGAGAGTAACAGATACGTGTTTGTTGAGTGCCTACTAGTATAATTATCTATTCCAGGGTTCCACAAGGAAAATTCATATCTACTATAATTTAAGGACACTTTCCTTCTGAAAATTCCCAGGAAATTTCCCCACTTGTTCCCAGTTTTTAAGGCCCATTGACATTCCTGGAAGAGAAAACAGAAGCCATTGATTCTATCTTCCTTGTCTCTTTCTCCCTCTCTTCCTCACTGCAATTTTTCATAGATGACTTTTGGTCATTTCTCTTTCATTCTCATAGAAGTAGTAAACTCTTTGAGAGGAAGAATCTTGTCTCTAGTATATTTTTTAATTTATTGCCATCTATTCACCCCCTACCCAATGATAAATTTTTCTTGAATGGTGTTTATAATTTTGTAGGCGGATGTAGGTTTTTCTCAGAACACTTTAGCCTTCTTCATCTTGGTTGTCATTAAAACTTAACTTTTGATGCAATATTGGTATTATGGTTGGATTTTATTCAAATTTTAATTCCACATTTCATCTCAAGAAGTAGATTAAATGATTGACTTTGGTTATATATTTTCCCTTTCTTTAACTAGAGTGAAATTCTAAGTATAATAAGACAAATTCTAAAACTGAACAGAGTATTTGTGATGACATAACTTTACATAAAAAAAACCAATTTTGAACAGCTGCATTACAAACTCAGAAGAATCATTCTTCAGAAGAATTATTATGTCACCTAGACATACTTAGCAATACATTAACCTGGTGACTGCCTAGATCCCTTCTCCTGCCTTGTCTTCTGTTTTTTGTTTTCTGTTTTTAATTTTGCAATGATTACACTGGTCAACAGTGAGATCATTACTGACTTAAAAAGGCCCTAATCTGTAGTATCTTGGTGTGCTGAACATGAATATAATCCTGAAAAAATTTTATTAGCTTTCGTTTTGAAGATATTTCATATAATTCATTTTATATGTTTCATTGTGTGAATTTATCCAGTAGGACTGCAACCACATCCTGAATCAGCCTAGAATGATGCAATATTGCATCATATTGCATAATACCATCATGAACACATCATCCAGCATTGACTGCATCATTTTCTGATGCAATGCAATACTACTGCCAGGTGGCTGCTGAAGTAAGCTGACGTCAGCAGTGCACTATAGAAAGCCCTGTCGGAAAGGTTGAGCATTGAAAATATTTCAGACTTTGTGTGAGACAGTTTAAGCTACTGTTCCATAGAACTGTTATTATTTTGTCCATTTAGGCACAGTACAGAACAGAAATGCCTCGAAAGTGCTTTAATAGCGTGGACAATTTCTGCTCTATTTGTGGGGAAGTGACATTTGCCAACCAGAAGAAAAGTGCCACTTCTCAAGTGAAGAAGGCTTATCATCTTGACTTTGGATGCAAGGTTGTGACCAAGACAAGCCTTGGGCCCCGCATATATGCTGTGCTACATGGACAACACAGCTTTCACAGTGGTTAAAAGGCAAAAGACCATCAATGCTGTTTGCAGTCCCCATGGTGTGGAGAGAGCCAAGCAACCACATATGACTGTGACTTCTGCTTGCTTCCTCCTCTTTCCTGTGGAATAATGAAGCAAAAGAAGTTGAGAATAGTCTACCCAAACACTCCATCTGCATTGAGACCAGTTCCACATGGTGAGGGACTTCCTATTCTGGAACCTCCAGCACAATATTCTCTTGATTCATCTGATGAGGACAAGGGTGAGCCGACCTGTTCTTCTCCTGTTCCATCAGCATGCAGTGATCCAGATTTTCACTGTGGTGCATCATCAACCCCACACAGACTAACACAGGAGGAACTAAATGACCTGGTTCGTGATTTGGACTTATCCAAGAACAAGGCAGAATTGCTAGGATCAACAATGGAATCTTCTAGAAGAAGATGTCACAATTACTTTATATCAAAAGCACCACCAGCAGTTGGAGCTTTTCTTCAGAAAGGAAAGTATTCTGGTATTCTGTTCCGATATTGAGGGTCTCATGAATGCCTTAGAAATCACTCATGACCCACAAGAATGGAGACTATTTCTAGACTTTTCGAAACTGAGTCTTAAAGCTGTGCTTTTGCACAATGGAAACCATCTTCCATCTATTCTATTTCTGAACAGCTGTACAAGAGACAAGCGAAGAAATCTAAGAAGTAGTCTATGACTTGATTTTTTTACAGGTATTAACCGTAAGCCTATTACTATTGGCATGCATTTCATGATGTAAACATCAATTTATTGCAGATTACCAAAAAACTAGAGCCAAAATTAGAATTTGACTGTCATATTCGTGTTGAGCACATACAAGTTAATAGGAAATGACTAAATTTATTTCAGTAACATGACTTTTGTAAAAATTTGTTGACCAGTGTTATTTGATTGATGATTAAATTACATTTGATTAAAGTTTCTACTTAAAAAGGAAGTTTGGCGTTTTAGCTGTTTCCTTACATGAAGAAAAATAAGTTATGTTATTTGCATCATCTTAACCATTGCAAGTGGGAAGAAGAATTTT
Source organism: Scalopus aquaticus (assembly GCA_004024925.1). Taxonomy (NCBI): domain Eukaryota; kingdom Metazoa; phylum Chordata; class Mammalia; order Eulipotyphla; family Talpidae; genus Scalopus; species Scalopus aquaticus. The sequence goes on along the minus strand of PVIJ01003058.1, from coordinate 98,768 downwards.
AAGACTTAGCAAGTCTTTGTAATTGGTTTTTACCTGGAAGCTAGAGAAAAATCCAATACTCCCAGCTCAACACATCATTTATTTATTAGACTGGACCACTAGGTTTTACTCCGTTTTGTGTGAGATGAACTGGTTAAAATTGGTCTGATTTTAGGGCCTCCCTGGTGGCGCAGTGGTTGAGCGCTGCACTGTGGAGCTGTCAGCAGCGCGATGCGAGTTCGACGCCCAGCTGGGGAGAATCCCACATGGTGCGGCAGACCTCTCCTGCCTCGCCCGCTGCTCCCCTCAGCAGTGTATTTCTGATCTGCCTGTTCTGCTCCCCACTCTGTCTCTGGTGAATCCTCTCGCCGCCCCACGCCTCTGGCCTGTACCCCAGCTTGTATGTATAAATAAATAAATCTTTAAAAAAAATTGGTCTGATTTTGTGTTATTATATTTCTTTACTAGGCAAGCAAGTGTTAAATTTTTTAATAGATTATAAAGGTTTCCTGGGCAATACATGAACCTTAAACTTCTTTTTTATTTTTAAAGATATTTATTTTTTTATTTCATTTCTTTAATTGAAGTAACACTGTATTATAACATTATATAAATTTTGGGTGTCCATTATTATCAACCAGTGTCTGTGTATACTACATTAATGAATCTTAACTCCACAATCTTTATTAATACCTAACACAAGTCCTTGGGAATGTTCTATACTTAACTTGAACTGAATTTTAATTTTTCATTTTAGCAGATCTGGGACATAGTGTTTGTAAAAACTTTGGAGAAACTTCTCATCCTAAGAACTTACTTATTTCAGTTTCAGTTCATATCTAACTTTTTATTTTTGATAAAATCATCGCTTTTAATTTTAGGATTTATTCTGAAAAGCAGAAAAATTAAACTAACTGATTACTCTCAAATGCTTGTTTTGTATTACACTTATTGCTATTATGCCTCAGCAGCAAATTCTAGAAATAGTTATCTGTCAAATTCAAGAAATAGTTATTTATTTGACTGATTATAAGGCCTTTGAGATGGAATGTCTCACCCCTAGGTGCAGATAGTGATGACTATGTAAATAAAATGTGCCCACAATAATATCCTGGCCTCAGAGCAGAGCCACACACCTTTGCTTTTCTCATGGTATTGGCAAGACTATGTAAGTGTGCAAAATTCTCCTTAAAGTCATCTGATATAGGACACAAGGACCTTGGCCTGTGATTTTTTTTGTTGGTTTGTTTCCCTAGAATGGTACCAGCTGGGAATTTTTAATAAAAGAAACAGGGGTCTTTGTACATTGGATTTACAGAGCTTACTCCCTAGGGAAAAGCCATCCATGTGTCCCAGCAATTGCAGTTGGGAATTGCTCATTCTAAGCTATGTTTCTATAATGTGCTGACTAGTGGGGATCATAATCCAATTCTTTTTCCTTTGTTTATGTAATCAACTTACACGACTCCCATTTTCAACCCTCCCTGTGTTGTATAGTTTTTACTTATTTAAAATGGTAACTATATTTTAAACAAACACTCCCAGTACCCTGTGAAGATTCTGTTTCTTTGTTCTATGAAGTGAGACTGACTTTGTTTGGCATGACTATTAAAAATGTGAGATAGCTAATAAATTTCAACTCATGGTCTCTTACAAATGATCCTTTACCACACAGCACACTTATGGCATAGAGTAGGCACTCTGTTCATTAAATGGATAATACATGGATGAGTTATGGCTGAAGCTGATTTCCCAGTTTTGGAGTGAGAGATGGTTGCTTTACACATTTTCCTTCCACAGAAGCAACTCTTTAGCTAACCAATCTCTAGTATTCTTTGCTTGTTTCTGCTTTTGTAGAAAATACTGTGTCCTGCTCACATGCTCTTTGCCCCAGTGCCCTATCACATGCAGTTCACCAGTAGAAGGGATCACGATCCAGCCTCCAGAAGTAAAGTCCAAGGGAGCACTGTTTGCGTGTGTTCTGAAGATGGAAGTGATTATCATAAAAGACATAAGAAGGATTATGTCAGGAATTCTCTCCAGATCTGCACATTTAGCAAGCCATCCTGTTTTGTATTACAGAATCACATTATGTTCTGCAGCTCCTCTGTAGCTGTTTGGTGTTGGTTGTGGATTTGTGATAGATTGGGGTCAAAGTCCGCAATGTTTACAAACACAGAAGGAATGTTAGCAAGAGATGGCCAACTCCAAATATGATCTTTATGATTCTCTTAAGTGAGGAGTCATTTGGACTATAAACAGAAAGCCCGGTTTCTGGCTATGCAAGGTGTCCCCTGCATTCAGAGTTTTAAATATGTAACCAAATCAAATCATTTATCTGCACTTCATGTACTGGCAGGTCAGCTCCTTCCCAATGCCAAGGTTTCTGTCTAATAGTGGTAAACTTCTCCAAGGGCTAAAGTTTAAAAGAAACCAAGGGAGCCTGAAAAAAATCTGTGAGTTCATGATGAATTAAGAGTCTGGAAATAACTGCAAGTCGCTTGAACTAGGTTAGTGGGATTTTTGCACAGCTTCTGCCTTAAAAGCCAATGATCAGCAAAAGGCAAGCAATGGTATTCAGAAGCAGATCTTGATAATTCAGTTCCTTTTTTTAATTCCTAAATATATTTTTTAATTTATATCCTTTACATTATTGTGTACTCCCTGTAGGTTTCCCACCACCAATTCACCATGAACCATCACTATAGTCCCTTGTGCTCTTTTCTCCCCTGTTTTGGTCCCTCTTCCTCCCCCTCCCCCCCATAATGTCTCTTATAATTCAGTTCCTTTCTAAGAGTGTCATATTCAAGTAGATCTCACAGTTGGAGTTTCCCTGTCTTCAGACAAGTTACCTCTAATAATTATCATGTCGAACATTTGTGTCAATTACCACTTGCCAAATGGAACAGGTTCAGAAGGCACAAGACAGAGTGTTGGGCTTCTTGCTGTGAGTGAGTGATGGGATCAAATGTCTTGTGTCTTTACCATCAGGCAAAGAGTAGCTTGGAGATGAGTCAGTGACTCTATGGGGACTTATGCGCATGATATCAAATCTAAAAAAAAAAGCAGGATGCCCTTTCTAACAGTTTTATTGAGATCATTTCTGCAGCTTCTGATCTGAGTTCTATTTTGGAATCTGCAAGGGGAGCCCGAGGAGAGATCTCAATTACATTGTATGCTCCCTGCCTCTCTTCCAAAAAGGAATAAAGCGCAATAGTTTTGGCATTATAGAACTGAATTTAGAGTAACATGACTGTAATTCAAACTCTATAGCACCACAAAAAAGTTAAACTAAGATCCCCATTGGGCAGAACACTGACATAGATGTGACCTTGGACAAAAAGCTTCTGGGGCAATTCACATCTTTAAAGGGGGTCCTGAGACCTGTGTCTGACCTGGGGTCTAAGTTTGTACCTGAAAACTTGGGAGTGAGTGTCCCACAGCTAGATGTGTATAGATGAATCAATGTTCTACCTCAAGATGTTTCCTTCAACGTTCTATTAGTATTCTCTATCAACCCCTTAAACCCATTTTCTGACTATTTCTGAAAAACGCCACTAATGGGGGCACAGAAGGAGAAAATCAAAGTGCCCGGAAGGAAAGGAGAACAGAGCAGCTGTCTCCCGTCTAAGGGTGGATTCGGTCTGAGGACTGTAGCAATTATCTTCCATTCTTCTCCATGTGGATTTCCATATCACTTTGATTCAAGCCAAAAGTAAAACAAAACAAAACAAAACAAAAAAATCAAAGAATGGAAGAAAATTACTGCATGCAAAAGTTTCCGATTTGGGGAAGGAAGAGATCAGTTCAGTATTCAGCATGTGCTTCAGAAAGTCATTCTTGGACAGGCAGAGCTGTGATAAGATTTAAGTCAAAGAGACTGTCTAAGGACACACCAGTGACTTAGGAAATGCAGCTTTATCTTATGGGGTCTCTGGGATAGAATCCACAGAGAAATGATCAGTGAGACCCTGAAGTGGGAGATGAGTTAGTGCATGTGGTTAATTCTGAAGCTCACATCTCTCTGCCTCTTGTCTCCTGAAAGGGTGCACAGTTGCCAGGGGCTACTCTCCTGTGCAAGAGACTCAGGGTCTCCGGTGCAGTCACTGGGGAACAGAGCTCTTCAGCCCCGACCTCTTCTCAGCAGTAGGTGGAGTTGAGGAGGCTCAGCCTGGAGTAAAGTTTCCTTTATTCTGAACACAAAGTCTTGTATTTAAATATAAAAATTGATGAAAATGCCAAGGAAATTTTCTCTGAAGACTTTTTGGTGTTGGTGACAGAGCTTGGAAATGTCACCCACTGGGGACGGGGCTTGAGGAGAATCATGCAGGTGGAGCAGAATTCTTGGAGAGAGCCAACGTGGGAAGTAGAGGAGGGACAGAGGGGTGTGAAAGCTGCTGCTGAGTAAGACATTTAGGTTAACATTTTGACAGTTTTTAGTGGTTTGGAAAAATATTTGGTATTTGTAAATAATGTATATGAAATGTTTCTAACAGTTTCAAGCCATTTTTATTATAGTATAGGCCACATCCTGAAGCATCTATATTATATTTCACTCATTCAAGTACCTGAAATAACTGTGGTGGGTGATGCTTACATTCTGAAGTCCCCAAGAAGCTACATTTGAGAATTTTTCTCTTCCTAGTTATTACAACTAATTTTCCTGTCAAATCCTGGAGGACTGCTTTGAACACTGTAACACTGAAGGCAGAAATGTATTTTAACTCATTCATGCTGGTGCTAATCTCAGTGATTTATGAGGTCTTTAAAGCTTTAATTCTCTGTCTGTCAGGAGTCTTCCTTGGTAGTAAGTTGACAGTTTAAATTAGTGTTTAGACATGGCTTTCACGATGTCAGTTTTGTTTTGTCTCAACAGCATTTCAGAATTCCTTCCATTGTACCTCAAGTGACTCATGGCAATAAATGACTCTTTCTTTTTGTTCTTAATCAAGAAGGGATGGAATGAACCACATCATGTTCGTAAAAGAGCAACTTTAATTAGTTCTCAGCTGTGGCCAGTGATGCTTGTCTTGTCTCTTCAGTATATAAATGTAGCACATGATGCAGTCAGGTGAACAAATACTGGTTTCCTGAAAAACTCCTTTGGTTCCTTTCCAAAAAAATGAAGGGCAACCGAAGTAACAACAGTGTCAAGCCTTCTTCTGAACTGGCAAGAGACTCCAAGTAGCTTTCAGGACTTTGGGATGGCGTTTTGGAATTGAATGAATAAATCATCAAATGAATTAAGGGTGTTTGAAAGGGGTTTCCCAGCTCACCCTCAGACCTTCCTATCCTTTGGGGAATAGAGCCAAGATACATCCAAAGCCAGGGATGCCTTTCCTGCCAAACTGCCAAGCTGCATCCTCCTGAGTCTTGAATATAAGAGTAAACCCCAGATCCTTGGGGGTCCAAGTTTGTTTATTCTCAACAATGTTTGGCTTCCTAAGGAAAATGGTGAAATAAAGTATAAAATTCCATTAAAAAAAAAAGCCTCAAGTATGCTTGGACATCAAACAACTCTTACAACACAGCTCTTTGATGAATTCAGTGTAAATGAATCAGAAACATATGGATAGTGTTTATGCTCAAATGCACATGCATTTAAAAATTTAGAGAGAAATTAGTTTAGTGAGCTATGTTTGGGTCATTTCCAGCATCCCAAGAATTTGGAAAATCATTTTTCATGAGTAAAACTGTGGAAGAAATGGTTGAGCACCCCTTGAACTAAAAAGTGGGCACGTTCAGCAGCCCATGCTGTGTTGTATATCATAAACACAGTAGCAGAGGGCAAGATCTTGGGACAGCTCCAGGCTGGGAAGCACTGGGGCTACTGAATGGTGAACACTTCTGTATCTCATTACAACTGTCAGTACCTGTGTAAGAAAATTCCACACTTAACAAATGTGGCCCTCAGTTTCATTGCATCCGGACAGTCATTGGCCACTTTTACATAGTGTTTTGTGCTTAGGCCTTTGGAATCCATTAGCTGTGTGAACCCCTTTGGTATGGCCAATGCTTTCCTTTCGCTTTGAGGAGAGTGGAAATGCCATTATGTTATAGAAGAAAATGGTCACATGCATTGTTTCTGGTTTCACCAATGGAACATATATGAACTGTAAAAAAAAAAAAATCCCCATTTGGATCTGATATGGTTGCAAAGACTCAATCTTTTCCATTCCTAACAGACTAAATATACTGAATATATTTTTTAATATACTGAATTTTAAAATGATGTCATTTTGACTCAAATGTGTGCTTATTGAGGAAGAAAGATCAAGGACAGAGACTACTGTGTCTTAGGCTCATGAGATTATTATTTAATTTTGTTAATAATTTTTATATTATTGCTTCAGCTATCCTTATAGAGGTGAAATGTTAGTGGTAGAGTAAAAGAAACCTCCTTGGTGGTTCTTGATGTCCAATCACTGAGTGGCAGCAATAATGCTGTTTGCTTAAAATTGTTAAAATTCTACTACTATATGGACAACACAGCAGAAGATTCTGAGGGCATGCAAAAATAAAAAAACATAAGAAAGACCTCTGTCTTTACAGAACTCAAAATTGAACTGAAATTATAAAATACACTGAATGAAAGAATGTCACTAGAGACGTAACAATAAAATGAGATTTCATTGGTGAGCTGGTGACAAAAACCATTGTTTCATGAGTTGAAGCATGTAAGGTGGACTTAGACAGTGTAGGAGAGTGGAAGCATCACCAGACACTAGAACATTGTTGGAAATGTAACAAAACAGAGAATGCAGTATTTGCTGGATCTAGGGAAGAGCACTGTATGTGATTGAATTGCCTTGAAAAAGAGTGAAGATATAGAAGGAAGTTGAGCTTCTCAGTTCTGCCATGAACTAATTGTGTGACCTGTTCAAATTATTAAAAGTTAACGATATCTATCTGTCTCTCATGTATTCATTCAATAGTTATTTGAGTAGTAATAATGTTTCAGATACTATGAAGAGAAGTATCAATTTATGCACTCTGAGTTTGTGGAAGCAGTAGGGTTGTATAGCATTTTAAAGGGGGGTAGGGTAATAAAAGGCAAGTTGGTATTGAACTATGTAATTTTTACTTTGGTTCATGGAATTATTTGCATAGATAGAACCTAAAAACATTTTAAAACAGATCAGACGGATTTCTTTCCCATCATATATTGTTTTCTATTTCTCTCTTTCTCTTATTTCTCCTCTTTCAGACCTTTTTCCGGAAATGGAGAAATAAATGGTGTTGCTAGTTGTAATAGCTTTGATTTTATTCAGTTTTATTCTTGTCTCAAAACATACTTTGTATAAATGCAGCTTTATAGGGTGTCTGCTCACTCATACACTGGGCTCTTCCCTCATCTTGGTGTGTGACTTTGGAAATGTACACCTCACTATTTGTCAATGTCTTCATCTATAAAGTCGACTAATAATACTGATTAGTGCATAAAGCATTCATGTACAGAGTCTTACGAAAGATACAAGCTCGTATTTTTATATGCTTATGAAGTCTGTTGCTCATACTCCCATTGCCCTGTAGATATTTATGGAATTTCCTTCTCATAATGACCTTTTATACTTTATTAGCTTGATCTTTGTGAGACATCTTCCTTATGTTGTTGAAGGGATTGTGTGCAGCAAAAGGAAGAGCAATTGTAACTCAAGGAAGCAGGTGTGAGTATGTGAGGTTGGAGAGGGTTAAAGAAATCATAAGTGCCCTAGGGATTCTGTACTCCAACATAGTAAAAGAAGGCAAAAAATGACCTGTGCACACCAGTCAGACCAAGTGTCTGAATGTTTATAGAGAGACTACAGATCAATAATTTTCATGTTGATCTGTTTGGAGCCCAACAAATAATCTGCCATGAGTGTATGCCAAAGTTACATAGAATCAAAGAACCAGCCCAGTTTTGAATGACTTCATGTCAAAGAAGCCAAAATATCACAGTACTTAGCTTTTAGGAGCATGGAAGAATTCTATATAACAGAGAAAGAACTGAAAGGAGAGAAGAAGAGAGAATAGAGACTAGAATCTTGTGACAACATTGTCCATTACAGACTCCCACACACCAGAGTTTCATGACATATCCTGAAAGAAAAAATGTTAATCAAAGTAAAGACCTGGGAAAATACAGATGTTAGTTGGAGCGCCACCCTCATCCTACTCTGTCTTTCTTAATATAGAAAGTTTGCCTAATGCCCTTGGGATCACAGAAGCAACACCAAACAAGGACATTAGTCTCCTTTTACTTCCTTTTTCGAACAATTAGCTGCTCTTCTAGTTAGTGTGGAAAAAAATTTGATGAATATCACTTTTATGAACGCTAACCTATTAGCCTTTCCTGAGCACCCACAAGTCTCTGGTGAAATCTGGGGGGATTCCTGGTTCTGCAGTTTGAGACTCTCAGCACTGTGGGAACAAAAGTGTAAAGGAAGAAGGTGAATGCTTCTTTTCCTGTTCACCTACTGGAGAGCCTTGGTGGGTGGAGGTAGAGTCCATTCCACCTGTCAATCCCTAGCATCTGACACCATTTTGGTATTTAAGGAATGGAAATCAATGAATAAAACCTTCATTCATAGGGAAAGTGTAAAATCAGGACAAGTAAAAGAGACATTGTAGCCAATCAGTATATTCTTGAAATGAAAAGACCTGGGTTTCAAGCAATCAAGACATCCATCTTCATTTGTTATCTCTTGGGGTCACTGTTATTAGGAAAAAGTATGAAGAAAGAGGGATGTGCCAGTGGAAAAAATACTATTTTATCTGACTTTCTTCTGAATGTGATGTAGAAGGACTGCTACAGGCTGCTCTCTGGGGCTCTGCTTCCTTTTCTATAAAATGAGAGGTGAGTTGAGTTGAGTTTCTCAAATTCTATATTTCTACCTGGGTTTAGTTAAAATTTAATCATCTGTTCATTCAAAATTTCTACAACATATTTTCATTCATGTATGGAGGGTGGAATCACTCGATGCATCTTCCTTTAAAACCCATATGTGGTTTCCATATGCACAGGGCAATAATGCTACAAGCTGAAAGAACAAGTTTAAAATTAAAGGCTATGATCAACATCTGGATTTCCAGTTTATACTCTTCTCTGATATCAGTTTCCACACACTTGAACATTAAATGCTGCGGCAGAATTTAAGCCAAAAAAAATCAGATTTTTAACATTGTGTTATGAACATTTTCATGCCTACAGAGGAGGGAAAGCGATTCGGAATTTTGTAACACTTTCTTTTGGTTTCTGACTGCCTTGTCATTTCAGCATTTAATAAATAAGACTAAAATGTTAAGACTAATAAAATACTCATCTTTAAAAGTAAAAATCTAGCTAAGAGCTAACGTAGTTTTAAAATAGCTCAATAAACATATCCTGCACATCAACACATAAAATTGTATTCTTATCAAAACCAGTGGTCACTTATGGAATAAATCTAATTGCTTTCTCAGTCAGTCGCCCTGAACCATTCATTCTTGAGTCTACATTGAGGAATTGGGACAATCTCAATAATTGTATGACTTAGAGTTTTAACAAGAGGGTTCATATATTTTGAATGAATAAACAATGATTAGGAGAATATTTCTAAAATGGGCAGATTTTTTCTACCCATCATAACTTCAAGTGTAAAACTGTCGAGCACAGTGGTTGAAAATTTTATTCCTAGTCACAGGGTCCATTATTTAATTCAATAATTGAGGACCAATTTTGGAAAAGAATATTAAGCACAGTTTTAGACGAAGACTACAAAAATCCTCTGAATATTTTGCATACATATTTTAAATGATCAAACGTTACATTAAATAAGATGAAAACACAGAAGGGACATTTTTTCTTACATTTATTATTATTTTTTATACATAAATACATATATGTTACATTATTGTTCATTTTTGCACAATGTTTGTTTTTTCCTCTTAGGTGTAGCCCCTGTATAATTTCCACCAACAAGTCACCCATGCACCATCTCCATAGTCCCTTGTGCTTTTCCCTCCCGTTTTGATTCCTCTCCCTCCTCTCAACCTTGCAGAATGTCTCTGATTTATAGTTGCCTGCTAATTTTGTTGTTTTTAAAAATTTATTATGTATTTTTTCCTGATTCCTTATTTGGTTCTCCTATAGTCTTCCTGTAAGTGAAATAATCCAATATTTTTCTTTTTCCTTCTGCCTTATTTCACTGAGCATAATCCCTTCCAGCTCCACCCATGTTGCTGTGAATGGCATGAGTTGATCTTTTTTGATTGCTAAATAGTATTCCATTGTGTATATGTGCCAAATCTTCTTGATCCAGTCATCTATTTTTGGGCATTTGGGTTGTTTCCATATCTTACCTATTGTAAATAGTGCTTCAATAAACATAGGGGTGCAGGTATCCTTTCGAATTAATGTTTTTGTGTTTCCTAGAAGTGGAATTGCTGGGTAATATGGCAGCTCCATTTTCAGTAGCTTGAGGAACCTCCACACAGCTTTCCAGAGGAAAACATAGACATTTTTAAAAATTTATTTTAAAAAATTTTTATTTTATTTATGCATAAAAGAGCTGGAGTGTAGGCCAGAGGTGTAGGGGGAGGGTGAGAGGATTCACCAGAGAAAGAGTGGGGAGCAGAACAAGTGGATTGACTGAAATACACTGCTGAGGAGAGCAACGGGCAAGACAGGAAAGGTCTGCTGCACCATGTGGATTAACTCCCTGGCCAGGGATTGAAGTCCTGCTACAGTGGCTGCCAATAGCTTCATAGTGCTGATACTTAACCCCTTGCACCACCAGGGAGGCCCCAACACAGAAATTTTAATGAATTCTTTCATTTAAAGAATCATCCCATTACTGTTCTGGGTTTGATCCTCAAGATTGTTCATTAACCTTTCTTGAAGCTTATGGTGACTAAGTGTGATCTGTATAAAAATAACTCAGTTCATCCAAGACAGACATTCCTAGGGGGGTCAGGAGTTAGTAATCTGACCTCTGAAGTCTCTCTCTCTCTGTCAAACCAGAATGGTGATCGCAAGGCAATTAAGCGCAAACCTCCTTGACCATGAGCGAGACCCTTTAGTGGATATTGAATTTCACAGAGCAGATGCAGTAGAAATGGGGCCAGAAGGGGGTTCGCCTGAGTGAAACAGAGACATGGACCTCCTCAATGGGTGAGGTGAAACAGCAGTCTGTCTTGGCCTACTGCTGCTATTTGACAGCATTTTACCAGCTAGACAAAAGGAATTTCTCACTGGAAATTGGACTTATAAGTGGGCAATAGTAAATGCTGCATTTTTCTTGCAACACACATTTCTTTTCTACCACTTAACTCTGTAAGGTGTTTCACATTGGCTGAAGATGGGTACCTCAGGAAATCCCAGCCCCTTCTTAGCATTTGGTTTTGAAACCCTTTCTGTTCTAGCCTGGGGGGATAAGGGAGGACATTAGCAGTCATAGATAGAATTTCTCTTTTGTTCTCCAAATGTAGTAAGCAAGGATATGATTCTAGCACAATATTCTACAGGAGAAATCATACATTTGATAAAATTATTCCAGATCACATTAAATGTTTAATACTCCCTGCTGAACTGCAAAGCACAATCAAGCTATCACTCTTGGAGCCCTCTGAGTCTTGGAGAAGTCTTAGGGCTGTATGTGGTCAGACACTTAGGAAGCTTCTACGGATATGTTCATTGCTAAGTCTGTGTGGTTGCTTAAAACAGGGTGGCTCTGCTAGTGTCTCAGGCCCATCTTGGAGACCTGGCCTCTAGGTTTAGCCTTGCTCTACAGATTGGGTGGGGTTAAAACTTCACACAGTCTCAGAATTACAAACACCTCTCAGGGCCTCCCTGGTGGTGCAACAGGTTAAGTGCAGCACTGTGAGGCTATCTGGAGCAGCATGAGTTCACTGCAGCATGAGTTCAATTCCGGGCCAGGGAGAGTCCCGCATGGCGCAGCAGACCTCTCCTGCCTTGCCCACGGCTCCCCTCGGCAGTGTACTTCAGTAGATCTAACTGTTCTGTTCCTCACTCTGTTTCTGGTGAATCCTCTCGGCCCCCACACCTCTGGCCTACACCCTAGCTTGTATGCATAAATAAATAAATCTTAAAAAAAAAAACAACCCTCTCATTCTTTTCCATCCCAAGGTAGAAATTAAGTTCAACAAATCAATCTGCCACCATAGTGGTGGTGAGGCCTGTTAAGAGCCCCTTCTCCCTTTCCTTCCTGAGTGGCTCCTGGGGCCTTCTGGGAGTGTCAGTACTACTACGTCCTTCCTGCCACTGCCACTGAAGTCTTAAGTCATTGTGTGCCAGGTAAGAGTCTCCCACTCCCTAAGATGTCCAGAGACTCGTTTCCACCTTCATTGACAGCTGCCTCGCTGCCAATTCTTGAAGAGGACACTGAAGGACAAATCTGAGTGACAAAGCATTGCTTTCTTATCTGGTTGCTTTCAGCTCTGGTCGCTGAAGGATTGTCACGAGAGCAAACTCGTGAGGTTGACCCTTCCTCTCCTTAGAAAGAGTTCTTTTCCAGGAGTCTCCAGGGTTCCTCATTGAGCCCCCATGGACCTGCTCCTCACTGGGCCAGGCCTGCACGGACTTGCATTTCTGTGGTAAACAGAGCATTGGCGGGTTTAGAAGGGACACCTGATCCTTAATGCCTTTAATAGCCGGAATTAATTACTAATATATTTTATGTTTACTGGGATAGTTTTTTAATTTTTAGATATCTTGGTCTTTAGATATGTTGGTTTTGTTAAAGTCTGACAAAGAAATGGCAAATAGCAAAAAAATGTATAACTCATTTTAATTACTCCCAGGCCCTTTTGTGTACAACTGGCTGGCTGGTTAACTGATTCAATGTAAATGTCCAGAAGGGTGGGACGGTTTATAACCATAGAAACAAATACAGGACTTTTACACTAAGCTATCTGGATGGAAAAACAAACATTGGACTAGACAGCTGATACTGTCCTATAGTCCTTATAACTATGTTTCTGTAGAGTCCCCCAGACAGAGTGCTGACGTCCTCATCCAGCTAGCAGATTGGCTCCTTTGTTAGGTCATCGTACTATCTGGAATTTTCTGAACATTTTATAGACCATATTAAATAGATGGGCTAATGTCAAAATCAATTATTTTTATAACTCAGTCTTGAAAAGTGAAACGTTATTTATTATAGTAACTATGAAACAGATGTTGTAATATATGTCCTAATTCAATAAAAAAAAAAATCAGTTTAGGCAGTCATTTTATGATTTTTCCCAAGAACACTAGGTTAAATTTGATGCATCTGGTTCAAAACAAAAATTCACACAAAGCATGTTAGAGTAAGTTTAGGTTAGCAAATATGAAAAATTTGGACCCAGAAGAGGAACAGCAAAATAAAACATCACTTGGGGGAAAATTTCCATCTCTTTCCTATGCAGATGTTCCAGAAAGACAAAGAAAGCCTGGGCTGCACATTCCAGGGCAGCCCTGGAACAAGCCCTCTTCTCAGGGTGCGGTGTGCTGGGGCAGTCGTGTGCCTGCGACTGCAACAGCACAGCTCGAGTCTCCGGGAAAGACACATTCAGAGTTGGCATGAGCAGAGGTTGGTGAAAAACAACACCTGCTAAGGGAGACTGTCAGCCTGGCTTTTGACATAAGGAGTGAAGTAATGTAATAGGTATGAAGACTCATCATTTCTTTTCAACATGTGTCACTTTGCTGCATTCGCCTCTCAAATTGTCTTCAATTAGCCATTAGCTTCGCTAAGGCTGAAGTCGAGGCTTGGGTTCATAGAGCTGGCCATTTTCCATTTCAAAAGTCATCACAATCTCATTGAAAAAACAATTTTAAAAGCCTCACTTTGTTTCTACATTAGTGTTAGAAAAGAGAATGTATGTTTCAGTGGAATTTCTCAATATTTTAATTTACTGTTGAAAAAAATTTGCAGAAAGTGGAAAATAGTCAAAAACTTCTGAAGTCTTTCTTGCTATTACATGGACAATCCTCTTGTTTAATTACAGGTGTTTCCATCCTCTTTTACAAAATATATTTTTGAGAAGTCTTATATGTATATAGAGTTACATATTATAAAGGGGAGTCTATAAAAGATCACAAATTCACAATTACACCTGATCATTTATTTACAGCTAATCTTTGAATATATATTTTTCAATATCTCATATCGCTGATCTTGTGCCAACTTGAATTCAATAAACTTCTAATTGGAGATAAAGCTTTGGATTTCATTGGATTATCCAATGGTTTCTTTGTTTCAGTTTTATGAAGTTTGTTAGAACTATGCTTCTTATTACTAGTCGTAGCATTTTTATAAAAAATATACAAACTATATATGATAAATATATGTTGTTTATATATACACTTATGTATGTATTGTTTGTATATACACTATATACACTATTTCCATATTATGTTGTTTTGGGGACAAATAAAGTGATGATATCAAAATTTAATTGCCTGAAAGTCAGCTATAAAATAATAGCTTGAAGCATTAGGTCCTTTGATACTACTCTAAAGTCTAATCTGTTATGTAAAAATGAGTTATGGAGTCAACAAGTAATTTTCTAAAGTGCTGATGTCGTGAGAGGAACACTGCCAAATTTGGTGAATGCCTGTGTACTTAGAAACTCTATATTTTGCACTTTTATCATCTTTAGAAATCACTGTTCATACAGATGAGAAAATATAACAGTGACCCACTAGACCTCAAAACTAGAGAAATTCCATTTCATAAAGAATTTCTGCCACATAAATAATATATCAAGAGGATTATCTTTAATGATATCTATGTATTCTATTGTGGTTTAGTAAGGTGATTTTCTTTTTAATGAAATCCAGAGTCAGAAGATTTAATTGACATACATGCTACGTATTTATCAACTCCCACTCTTCCCCGCCCCCAGCCTTCCAAGTTCAACGACTATTTATTGAGCTCCTACTTCTCTAGGTATATAAAAACAGATAATGAGACTGAAAAAACAATGCCCTGTTTCTTCCTTCAAAGAGCTTCCCTAGGCTACCAATTTCAAAGGTTTTGAACACAGCAAAAATGCTCAATAGAAAAATTACATTGAATCAATTTAGTCTTTGATGATTCAGATATTTTGGTAATCAAGGTCGTATCATGAGCACCATTTACCATGGTGAGCCAAAGCCTTGACTTTCTAGTTAATGGATTTTAATTTGGTAGTCTGCTGCTGTGTGTTTCTTCTTGCACACTGTATTTTATACTTGAGAATATCAGATCTCAAGGAACACTTGAGACAATGATTTTCATGAACTGCTTAAGGAGAAAGACATCCTTCTCATTAACTAAACAGGAAATAGTTTCTGTTCCCATTCATAGTAACTATAGAGTATAGTGGATGCTTGCTATACCAAGTTGGATGTCCCCTTTGTTAAGTGATTCTCGGCTTCCACAGAAACTGACAGCGGTTGTTTATTTTAAACCATGATACTCTATTGTTCATATTAGAGAAGCTTCTTTAAGAAGAATAGGTTAAAGGGGAGAAAAGGGAAAGGAAAAAAAAATAAGAACAAGGTTATCATTGCTTGAGCACCTATTTTGTCCAGGCATTACCCTTTCATCTTGCATAAATGATCTGTTTCTTGCTTCAGCATTGCACAGTGGAATTTATTATTCCCTTTTATAGAAGTGATTTCACAGAGGTTATGTCAAGCTTCCTTCAAGTATCTCCAATATTGAATAGGGTCCGAGTATGAACCTAGGCTGTTCTTATTCTAAAATTATGGTTTTCAATATTTAAAATGTGAGTGTATTGCTGATTTGGATTGAGCTCTACCTTCAGTTCATGCCTTTCTTTCCTAGCAAGACTGCAATGCAGAGAAGTGATACAATGGGAAAGGGAATCAAGGACTTCTTTTAGAAGACCTCATGGATATGGGAAGTGACTCGGGGCAAGAAAGGAAAGCTGACAGGACTGTAGAAGGGAAACGAGGTGGTTTAACTAGTAGGTAGCAATTCCTTTCTCTTGATAAGATAGGTCTGCCCTAGGAGCACAACTTACAGAGTATGGCAGACTACGGCACCAAAAGGGAGACCAGGTTGGGCAGAAAGACTATGATTTAACCGAGGAAGAACTGGAAGAGCAACTGTGAAGTTTCAATAATAGAACAATGTTTTTGCTGGTTCATCCCGATTTTGTTTTTATCGAGCACATGGAATTTTTTATTATCATGCTTAAAAATCAGAAGATGAAGAAGAGTTACTTTAATATAATGTTTTGGATAAGTTGAACTTTTAATATGACTTTATGGAAAGGATGTTTGACCCATTTCCTGATATTCCCAAGATACTAAGAAAGAAGCAAAAGGACAAGCCACCTGGCAAACTTCTATGAGCCACATTCATTACACATCACTAGTAAGTAATTACTACTAAATAAATTTCCAAATAAGGAATCTGTGAATAACGAGGGTCAACTAATAATTCTATAAATTTGTTTATAATGTTTACATATTTTAAATTATTGATATATTAATATGTAGATATATATTTGCATGTTTTAAACTATATTGAAATTTATATGTATTCCAAATAATCTGGTTCTTTTAGCTGTTTCAGTGGAAGTAGTATTCCTGCTACTCCATCCTCCTTGGAAACTGAAGCCCTCATTCACCATTTATTTAAAACTATTTTTAAAACTTCCTGAGAGTGTTAGTTTCTTCTAAAAACATTTATTGTAAAACCCTTAGGAAGTAGCTGCAAGATTTAGATTTGGCCCCAGGCAGATAACAATTTATGATACTTTCAATTACTTCTGATTATGAGCGTCATCTCACCTGCCCAGTTCTAGTCTGGTTGAGTTAAATTTTGTCTTTTCACTGGTCCACTTTTAGGATCAGTGGTGATATACCCATACCTACTGGCAGATAGTTATTAAAATGGATAATGTCAACATGAATCCTGCTGTCATTTGTAAGAAAATTCCATGGTGGCTATTGGGAGTGTCTTATAAAATACTGATCTCTAAACAAGATTATAAATCACTCCTGGATGAGAGCCCCTCCCCCCCATGGGAACTGGGTGAATGTTCTCACATCTGGTTCACTGAAGAGACTAGAGAGCAAGGTCCTGGGCAGTTGGGAATCAGGGAACACAGAATAACCTAGATTTGGAGGCGTACAGAAGGGCTTGGGGCAGACAAGAGTCAAGGAGCTCGAGAAGAAATCTTTTAAACCTTTCTGAATTAGTTTCTGTCTTAACTCCATCTCTTTCCCATTTCTTTGGGTCTGTGTAGGTTTTCAGTGCAGCATCGAGGTGAAGTTAGGGGATAAGAGACACCCTACATCAAGATTTGTAGTAAAGAAAATAAGAAAAATCCTTACTGGGTGAAAGCACAGAAGTAACTCTTGAGAGCAGAGCTGAAAGTGGGTCCCCAAGTAGAGGAGATTTCAGTTAATGACAGGCCACTGGTGGTGACCTTGCAGGCGTAAGGATGGAGGTTTTTTTTTCTTCTTTCCTTAGTGACATTATAAGTGACTTAGGAGAAGGCCCTCCCAGAGATGGAGACCTAGAAGACTCAGTCACCATATGTAATCTCTAGTAGAAATGCTTTTTGAGTCAGATTCCTAGCAACAAATCCCTTTTTGTTGTGCTATAGAGTGGGTCTGGTTTTCCCTTTTCCCTATTCAGGATTGCTGAGTAGGACCTCGAAAAGGCAAAAAATTAACCATATTCCCTCCCCCTGTACTCCCCAGGAGTTTCTTGACCAAGTATCACCCTTCTACCATGAAAAAGACAACTGCCGCCTTCCTGGATCCCTGGCCTGACTTGTCCTTATAAGGTAGAGCAGACAGGAGCGGAGAATCATTTCAAGATGATGAGATGGCTATGTGCCCACAGCTAGGGGGAAAAAGATTTTCCCTTAATCAGATGAAAAAACAATAACATACTATCATAATGTATGTAATCTGTTTATAAACACCATAAATATATAGAAATGCATGTGTACATATACATATTCATGCATATATATAACTATATATATATATATGTGAGTTATGAAGACAACACTATATAGAGCCTCTTCAGATCTGCTTCATGTCTTGGAACCTTGAGGTTAGGCCTCCCTCAGTAAGAAAATAAAGATCTACAGAGATACCCCAAAGGGTGCTGTTATTTTATACTATTTGGAAATTACTGAGACAAAAATTCCACACTTGGAGTTGTAGGAGTTTTGAAACACAGTGAGTCCATAAGATGGCAGCCTAGACATTGGGGGGTCAAAAAATATTCAGCACACTAAAAAATTTAAAACAAGTGATCCTGTTCACACGAAAACATGTACATAAATGTTATATCAGGATTAGTTAGCCAAAAAGAAATATCATTATACCCAATATCTGATTGATGGATTTTTTAAAAAATGGTCTATTCATATAATGGAATATTATTCAGTCATGAAAAGGCAGGAATACTGATTCATGCTATAATAGGGACAAATGTTAAAAATGTTAAGTTAAATAAAAGAAGTTAGCCACAGTCACATGTTGTATGATTCCATTTGTATGAAATGTCCAGAATAGACACACCTATAGGAGCAGACACACCTATAGGAACAGAAAATAGATTAGTAGTTGCTAGGTGCTGGGAAAAGGGATGAAATAATTACTAATGGTACGAGTTTCTTTTGGGGACGATGTAAACCTTCCAAAATTGATGGTGATTACAGTTAGACAATTCTGAATATACCAAGAAACCATTGAATTATCTAATTTTACTTGATAAATTTTATGGTATATGACAAAAATAAAAGTTATTAGCAAAAAAAAGAGAAAAAAATCCTTTATGCTGAAGAACAAATGATGAAAAACAAGGGGTCAGTGACTCTTAAATTTAGAGGAGGCCTTAGGGGCCATCTCCTCTACTGCCCACACATCTGAGTGCTGCTGATGAAAACCACAAAGGCATGAGCACCGACAGCACAAGTTTCCCGCTCGTGGGTTTTTCAATGTCATCTACCCATTATTTAATTGTCCCTTCACATTTCCCAAAATTATGCTTACCTTAGTAACTGTGTCCACAACACACTTACATAACCTTCATTCCCCTTCCTCCAAGATGTTCATCTTTTACTTCATTGATAAATATGTTGTCATCAGCCACATTTATTTCACTGACCAATCTGACCCTCTTAATATCCCTACACATTTCCTCTCACCCTTGTAGTAAATTCCTTCTGTTCAAGATCTTGGCCTCCCACCTCCTCTGATCTTTACCATTTCCCATCTATGTTTCCCCCCCAACCCCATACGCTGGACATTTCAACCTGTTTGGTTCTCTAATAAGCCATGTTCTTGCTATTCCCAGGTCGTTTGTACATACACACTGCTCTTCCACTCTTTTCTTGAATGGCCTTCTTTTTTTTTTTTTTAAAGATTTATTTATTTATGCATACAAGCTGGGGTACAGGCCAGAGGCGTAGGGCGGCGAGAAGGTTCACCAGAGACAGAGTGGGGAGCAGAACAGGCAGAGCGACGGAAATACACTGCTGAGGGGAGCAGTAGGCAAGGCAGGAGAGGTCTGCCGTGCCAGGTGGGACTCTCCCTGGCCGGGCTTCGAACTCACATCACCTTTGCCGGCAGCTCCACAGAGCAGTGCTTAACTGCTGTGCCACCAGGGAGGCCCTTGAATGTCCTTCTTATGCACCTGAACACCAGGGTCTTCAAAAACTCCTACTTATCTTCAAATATCCTCAAGCAACATACTGTCTAAAAATTTCTTCAGTTCCATTTTCACTCTCTTCCCACCCTTACCATAACAACAATTTTTCTCTACTATGGATAGTTAGAATTTGGTATCTTTGATTGGACATATTACATCAAATTGTCATTATTTGTTTGATTACATGTTAGTTTCCTTAAACTATGGCACTTTGAGGGAAGAAGCATTTCTCCTTTTCTTTGTCTCTCAGGATCTACATGACCTGTGTACACAGATACTTGTTAAAAGAATATCAGGATTTTTATGGTTATTGAGTTAGACCTAACCTGAATGTTTCCAGTTATAGGGCAGTCTATTTTGAGGTAGTCCTTTCCATAGAACACTGTGATAAGTAGGAAAATATTCCTTATATTCACCCAGATAGTCTTCTCTATAAAGTTCACCCACAGATCCTGGTCTGCCTTGAAGAGCTTGTAGATAGATCAAGCTCCTTCCTCTTCAATACAATAGCTTTATCAGATGGCTGCCAGTCACTTGCATATTATCTTTCTCTTCTCTCTCCCTCCTCTGGTCAACACAAGTAAAGGCATAAATATTCCCACTTTTTTCATTGAAGTGGCCTGTGGTTCTCCTATGGTCCTACTTTACCTCTGTGAGATGCTTTCTCCTTGGTGAATTTCCATGCTGGGTGGCTCCCAGAACTTCCCCTGGTCCCTGGAAGTGGTTTGAAGAGAGAGAAGAGAGCAGGGCTACAACTGCACTCACCTAAGTTCCTGACCCTGCAGCCTGGGTGTTCCTGTGAACATCGCCACATCACATCATGAACTAGCACTTCAGGAATTTTCAGATGATTTGTGACATGATCCATCACCCCCTAATGCCAACCTCATTGTTCAAGAGACAAACGGAGATATTCTGAGAGCATCTGAAGATCCTGAATTAGATGTCGGAAAGGAATAACTCAGAGAAAAAGAAAGTCAAAGTGGGAAGAGGGAGGGAATGGGGAAGCTGATTGTCTTGTCATCACATTGCTGTTCACTAAAGACTCATTATGCAGGGGCCTCCCTGGTGGCACAAGGGGTCAAGTCTCAGCACTATGAAGCTATTGCAGCCACTGCAGCATGAGTTTGATCCCTGGCCAGGGAGCTTCCCACATGGCGCAGCAGACCTCTCCTGTCCCCCCACACCCCCTGCTGCTCCCCTCAGCAGTGTTTTTCAGTCAATGTGCCTGTTCTTCTCCCCACTCTGTCTCTGGTGAATACTCTTACCACTACCCCCACACACATCTGGCCTATACCCCAGTTCTTATATGCACAAATAAATAAATCTTAAAAAAAATAAAGACTCATTATGCAGCCCCCTTCTCTGTGGCAGGGACAATGGCCATGTGACTCATCACTGCATCCCTGCCATGAGAACATGCCTGACACTTGACAGGTGCTTCTTAAGCATTCGTGAGTGAGAGGATACAAACTATGGACAGGCCACAGGAATCTGAAGCCTGGCAGTGTTATTAGTCACTACGGGACGAAGGAGTATCCGTTGTAAGTATGTGTTGTGCTCTGTGTGTGTGGACCCAAAAGCACAGGTGTTTGAGTATAGCAATGTTTTCATACCGTGACATGAGGACTTGGGGGGAGGTCAAGTGAGCTCAGTCTCAAGCTCCCATCCCACCATGAACCAAAGACAACAAGTGAAGTACTTGTTTTATGTACTGGGTTTTCACATTAGTTTTCTTCTGATGACATGACTCCTTGGCTAAAAATCACGTTGTTAACAGTTGATGTTGGTTCAAGATGAGGGTAAGATTTGGGCTAAAATTACAGTGAAAAAACCCCAGTACCCGTCTCTGCCCCACCTGAGCATCTAGGTACCTGGCTGCTGCCTGTGCACCTCTGCAGGCAACTCAAAGCTTCACCAGTGTCCGCTGGTGGATCTCCCCTGCTGGGGGGACCACAACAGGGACAAGAGGCAAAACAATTTCCCCCTGAAATCTATTGTGAGACTTCTGGGCAGACACAGGCTAGATCAGACCCTTTTCTAGAAAAACAAAGTCTAGTCTGATCTCTATAGAACTTCTCACTTCTTGGGCTCAAGAAATACCTGCTTCCACAAAGATACTCCCAGATTCCTGAATTCATTCTGTCTTGTCTACATTAACTGGCTTCCGGGGTCAATCTTTTTCTTTCTCAAGTCCACTTCCTCACTCTTTGAATCAAGCGTGGAAAGTCTATTTTTAAGTTGGTGAAATGGCTGGAGATGATCACTGCCGGGCAAGATGTTACTGGAAGACTTGACGATAAAGTGAACGGGAAGAAGGCACAGGTGTAGCTCTGGGAGCTGAGCTAAAAGAGGATCTGTTATAAAATGCTGCCTTACTCCAGGTATCCTCAGAGACTCTTTCTCTCCCTCTGATAGGAGTCCTGGTTAGAGAAGGAAGAAGCACCATTGTAGCACTTGCTCGGTATCTGGCGGGGCAGGTTAGCTTGAAATCCAGCACCTCTGTAAGGAAGAGGGGAAAAATGCATCTTCCAGATGTACCCCAACCCCTTTATTTAAGGAAAATTTTAAATTTCTGATTTTAAGAACTCCCCAAAGGCTCACAAGCTTGAAAGAAGACATTTTGAAAGATACTAATTCGTAGTTTGCATTTTTCTCCACCGTGGCAAGGCTGTGACAAATAGTGTTTTGCTCCACGTCAAAGTGACAGCTACTCAAGTGAAAATTTGCTTGAGCACATCTCAGGCCCAAATGACCCAAACGTACAAAACATGAGCTTCAAATGGCATCAGGGTAAATACTGAGTGTTTTCATAATCTTGGTCCAAAATAAACATTTGAAAAATCCCAGAGGTTTTAGTTTCCTGAAGTAAAGAAAAATCATATTTCCAGCTGTCATTGGAAAATATCACACAAAATCCCACGTTTTTATCTTCCCAAATATTTTTACAATTACTAAATACTTAAAGGACTATTTTTGCTTGTTTGTAAGTTGGTGCGCCGTTCACACAGAGCACAATTACGTCAGGAGTCCTAAGGTATTAACGCAAATCACACAAAACTGCAGAAGAGGCTTCCTTACTTTACTTTTGGCTTTTGAGTGAAGTAAGAGTCTGATATAATTGCCCATGTGGTCAGTAAACGTGCCAAAGAGCAATCTTTTGTCTTTACTATTGAGAATGTTTTATAAACACATGGTGATCAGCACATGCTGACTTTCAGAAATATTAACTGCAAAATTGGCAGCATGCTTCAGAATTTGCAAAATTCCATATGTTCATTAAGTTATTTTATTTGTGTGTATGTGTGTGTGTGTGTGTGTGCGTGTGTGTGTGTATTTGAAAACAGTTTCTGTATCTTTTCCTTCTAAGACCTTTAGGTTCCTTTATAATTTTCATTGAAAAAAGTAAATCAATGTCTTTGCTGAAATTCATGTTCATAAATCAAGAGATTAGAACATTTTCTGAGGTTTGTAAAAGCATAGTGGTTGAGATTTCAAACAGATTTTTGTAGTCCAGCAGTTTTTTTCCAGTTTATAGAACACATAATAACTATGGTAGATTGTCTTTTAATGACTTGAACAACATGTATATTTTAGTAGATATAATCCAGACAATCTTTTAGAATTTAGCACTATGAAATAATATAATAGAACTTGAGAAGACCTGGAGATGTTATCTAGTTCCAGCAATTGCCTTGGATCTTTTAGACCCACCCCAGAAATGAAAACTGATTCTTTTTTCAAAGCTCCCCCCTGGAGATATTTCTCCTTGACAACAATTTGTTTTGTCATTAAGCAGCCTTTATTACCAGGAGATACAGTGGTGGAAATAGAGAGATAGAGACAGAAGAGTTGGAGATTTAGACATTGAGGTATCTCTCTCTGTCACTGTCTCTCTGTCTGCCTGTCATCTATTCAGCTTTAGTCCAGACTTCTTCACCCTGAAAATATCCTTGCAAAGTGTCTGGAGCTGCCATTTCCATTTTATGGATGAAGACACTGAGACATAGGCCTTCAGTGGCCAGCCGCAGCCTCATTAGAGATATGAGTCACAGTTGGGAGTGAGAACACAGAACCACAGCCTTCATTCCTGAGCTGTTTCCTCAACTCTTACATTTTTTTTAATACACCAAAAAGCAAAAGCAAAAACAACCACTTTGGAGCGACCAAACAATGCTAATCAGTTGTGCAGGAGCCAAACAGCTCCTGTTGGAGGGCGGCAAGCCCCTCCCAGCAACGCCTACCTGTGCAGGTGCAGAAAGCATGCTTTAATTCATTTCTTAATTTTACCAAAGGAAGACGAAGAACAATTATTGAGAAAAAAGATACACTTTGCTTTGCTTTGACTCCAAATATGAACAAGTGAAATCCAGTTACTACCCAAAAGCACATTCCTTAGTTGATTTGCAACAAGCAGTTCACATGGAACTGGCTGGCTCAATGACTATTGTTCTCATATCGGTACCACTGGACAGCTTTAATTAATACCAGAAACAGCACAGGAAACATCCTTTAATTATTCCTCTTAGGTTTAGAGAAAATGTAGCTTACTAAAAACAAAGTAAACTGGGAGCCTTTGAACTTGAGTGTTATCTTTGTCCTTTGGCTTGCTAGGGTTTTGTGTTATCGGACATGATAATTTGTTTTCAGTGATACCCTTGATGAAATTAATTGAGTTTTAGACTAGCATACATTTCCTTTTGCTGATACTTTCACTTTTGGCAAGGTCTTATCTGGGCAGTTAGTCCTGTTCTCGTCTGGTTCTGTCTGCTGAGATTCAATAGCTGCAGGATTGTTGTTTTAAACAAAGATGTTTACTTTTGTTATTAATGTAATATTCAGTTCACTTCCCCTTTTTATCTTCCCATAACGCAGACCAACTCCCTTTTTTTGATAGAGATGACGGTTTTGGACTTCAGTCCTGACTTTCCTTAGAAACAGCCTACCGGATCTCTCCAAATATATCATTACCAGAAGGGGGAAAGCCATTTCAGACACTCCTATCTGTCTACTGGGCTTGAATTCAGTTGATATCTAACTTCTAGGTTCTAAACATTTCCTTTTATTTTTTTCAACTGTATTCATTTATTTCTTTTTTTTTTAAACATCAAAGCAATACATGCTTATTGGAAAAAAAACCCTTAAAAATTTAAAAAGTAGTGGTCCCATCTATACTCTGACATCACCTGGTTTTATGTGGTGCATTGAATATGTTTTCAAAAATTTTTTTAAAGATTTATTTATTTATGCATACAAGCTGGGGTACAGGCCAGAGGCATGGAGCGGCGAGAGGAGTCACCAGAGACAGAGTGGGGAGCAGACCAGGCAGATCGACAGAAATACACTGCAGAGGGGAGCAGCGGGCGAAGCAGGAGAGGTCCACCTCGCTATGTGGGAATCTCCCGGCAGGGCATTGAACTAGAATTGCAGCTGCCAACAGCTCCACAACTCAGCGCTTAACCGCTGCACCCCCAGGGAGGCCCAGTTTTCAAAATGTTTTTGCATGTATAAACATATTACCATATGCAAAATAATCAGAGTTTAGACTAATGAAATTACATCATGTTTTCCGTATTTATTGTCCTGCAATTACCTTTTTCACATATCAATTTATCCTGGATATCTCTTCGAGTATGTCTTTAACTTATTTAGTGCCTTATTGGCAGAGATTGGGGTCTTTCTAGTATCTTTGCTATTATAAAATGAGTTTATTTGCGAGAAAAGCATGGGGTATTAATCTAGCTTTAATATTATAAAATAGCATTTATTGAATAATCTATTTTTCCGTGATGATTTGAAAGGAATCCTTACCACTTAATAAGTAATACATATTTTTCCGCAGAAACTCTTATTTGAACCACCAACGATTGTTTTACTGTTAAGCTGTGGCTGTTCCGTGACCTATGCATGAGTTACAGTAATTACTGTAGTAATTGTTGTGGGAATCTGTTCTTTTTAGCGCCCAGTACCTTTTGAGCAACAGTTGGCAGTTTACTAATTCTTGCATTGTGAATCCTGGCTGCCTGAGGCAGAGCTCCAGACTACACTATGAATTAAAATAGTTCATATGAATTCATGAATTTTACTTCCAGATGAATTAAAATAACTCATATTCACAACCAGAAAAATTTGTGGAATTGATTGGGAAAGAGTTGGACTCTGAATTTGAAATTGGGATGTTTCAGCGGATTTAAATGACTTAAAGAAGCAGCCCAAATTCCTAAACTCCTGAATCTCCTGAGGCTGTCTTGCTAAGAGAAGCAGCTTCCAACATAATGTCTGATGAGATTGGTTTGCTTGAAAGTCTCTAACAAACTCCTTCAGTTATTTTGCAAAGGAAGGCAAGCCAATTTTCCTGTTGCCAGCTCCTACTTCATTTGCTGTCAGACCTATATCTTGAGTCAGAAAGCCAACAAACCATGAGTAAGAAAGCTTATGCGCTAAAATAAATGTAAGTGTCCCTTGAAAATGAATTTTCTCATGCTAATCCATAGGACATGGCTCTCCTCAACCAGCAACCCCAGTCTGAAACCCTTTCATGGTTTTACACGATGCTTAGATGAAAGACCCAAAGTTTTGGCGACCCTATCAAACCTTGTGTGGCTCAACTTTTGCCTGTATCTCCAACCACATTTTGTATCCCTCCTATTTTTGGTGTTTTAGACCTGCTCGCATTTTCCTAGACACATACCATTCCCACCACCTGCAGCTCCTCTTGCACCAATCATCTTATCTAGTAAATTTCACTCTTCTTGCAAATATTGGTGTACTCAGCAAAACCTTTCCTCAGTCCCTGCTCCCTCTCCCCAAATCTCCATCAAGTTCCTTCATGAGATATTCTCACAGCCTTGTCTTCACAGCATTTATTGCTGTGTAATATTAACTCTGAGGTGTTTGTTCCTTTTTTTTGTCGGCGGTGTGTGTGTGTTTGTGATTTTTTTGGACTGATGTTCATTTCCCACAGAGATTCTAAATTTTGTTAAAGAGCAGACTATGGCTGCTGCTGCCATCATCAGTTCTTCAGCACTTAGAAAGCAGCCTAAGCACATAGCAGATATTCAATGAATGGTAGTTGAGTTGAATGAATAAAAGAAAAACAACCTCTGTTTATTCTTGCAAAGATGGACATAGTAATCACCTCACAGGCACTTTGCAAGGTCCGAGGGTTAGAAACACATTGAAAAGTCATCAAAGGAAGAGAGAGTTGTGAAGACCGAGTGACCAAAAAGAGAGGAGAAATAAATGTGTAAGGACATCTTGGAAGATAGGACATCTTGTCAAGATAGGAGACTGTGCAGACAATATTGTAAAATACGTGAATAGCTAATAAATTACTGGGAAATAGATCCGTGGATATGTAGGAAAGATGCATGGAAATAAGGTCTGTGGTATCATGGAAATCTATGCAACCTTGAATCAGCCTTGATGTTGAGTTTCTGGGCTGAGTATTTATCTGGATATGAATGAAAAGTAAAAGTCACATAAACAATACGCTTATGAAAATACATAAAAATTTGCAAGAAGGTAGACACTATTGAATGTGTTTTTATACTAACCTGAAAATTGTTACAGAATTAGAATAAAGTGGAGATGAGGGTTTCAGTGGGTCAGGCATCTGCACTCCATCTTGTGTAGATCCAGGTGTAGTAAACATATTCTTGGTCCCTCTTGTCAACAATTTTATTTTTAGAAGGTATAGAATAAGTGGAATTACTATACAGTTTCTAACTATGGTCAGAATTTTTGAGTATGAGACTGTAAGTGAATCCAGCTGTAAGGGAAGAGTAAAGTACTTGAAGGGTCTAATTCTACTGCCTACTGAGATTCTATGATTAAGTCTGATTTTGAAAGAATAATTGATAATAATATTTTATAAGACTATTATCTTACAACAAATGTCACATAATTGTCGTCTTATAGCCCCAGCATAACTCGGTGAGATAGAAATTTGCTTTCCCGTTTTAAAGGCAAGGAAATTTCACATATGGAAGAGAAATAAGTAACCAGAGATTACAGAGGTTGTCAGAACAGAACAGAGTAGCTGAAATGTGAGTGTGTGTGTGTGTGTGTGTGTGTGTGTGTGTGTTTATGTGTGTATGTGTCAGAGATACACCCTGCAATGGAAGGCATCCTGACAGGTTGGGTCCTGCCTTGCACCCTCAGTTGCTAATAGGTTCAGGCCACCTGTGACCCTGAACTGCAAAAAGGGGGTTGGAAAATGAAAGCTTAAAGTTGCAATGTCCAAGAACCCATCCACGACATTGGGGGCTTACTATATAAGTGTGAAATTTATTTTATGACAGTCTGGAAATAAATTTTATTCAAGGGATGTGGGTTTTTTTTTTTAATTGATGTTGCCTATCTTCTCATTAGTTCTACTGATAAGTAAATTTAAATGAAGTTGCAATGTTAAAGAAAGGGATTGAGGGTCTATACTATGCAAATATTTTGAATAAAATTATAGTGGTGAATACTATTTATATTGAGAATGAGTCATTGACACTTCTAAGAGTTTTTCAGCTAAGTGAAATCTCGAAGATTTGTGAGTTAACATACATGAGCAAGAACTGCAAACAAACTATGAATGTTTAATTTATGAAAACAACCATTCTGGAACTGAAGATAGAAAATGTTTCCATGTACCCTTAGAGATGTGAATTTCTTACTTTTACCTACTATACCCTGGAATGGATGTGTACCTTGAATTGTGCCCAATATATTTGATTGGAAAATCCAATGTACTTATCCAAGGTCAATATTTGCTATGTAAAGTTAAAATTTTCATCACTATTTTTTTTTTTAACATTTTTGAAACAAATTGTGTCTTACATAGTTTTTCGGAAAAGTTGAAAGAGATTAGTTTGGTGTGCTCAGCAAAAGAGATTTTCTTAAGTACTAGTCCTTGTTGACTTGGGTCAAGTAAAATCACAGTCTAAAAATGTTGGAATAAAATTAAATAAAGAAAAATTTGAAGTTTTTTTAATAGTGAAACAGATGAAGCTATTGCTCAGAATTGAGATTGATTTTGAAGCCAGGCAAAATGGCATTATTATTCAGAATGAGCATTGAGCAGAGACAGTATAAGGCTCAACATCAAAGCTGAGTTGTGTTGAATATTGAGTGAAAAGGATATCATTTTGAAGACCATCAACTCTCTTTTGGCAGGAGATTGGTGTCATAGACTCAAATTAGATAGAGGTGCACACAGAGGACATCAGTGTTTATCAAAAAGTGGCTCATTGCTTCATTGATCTCCCGCAGAAGACTGGCAGGAAGAGATGCTGTCCACACTCACACCCCATACACTCATACACACCCACACTCTAGCACCCACACTCACACAAACTCACTCAGACTAGGACAATAAAACACCCCAACTAACCTAAAGTGCACATCTTTGGAACAAAACCAGAGTACTCAAAGGAAACCCAAGCAGACGTGGGACAATGTACAAACCCAGACCATGACCCTGACTGGGTGTTGATTTTTTTCTCATCAATGTTATAGTAAAGTGGCACTGAGACCCTGCTGTAATTACAGAAAGCATAGATTTTGTCTGTCTATTTAGTCAAAAACATACGGTTGTTGAAGTGTTCTACTTCCATTTGCTATACTGTCTGGTTTTATAATATCTAACTATTTCTTACTGCATAGTTGTGCTGGAACATTATGAAACATCAACATGACATTTCCTTAAAAAGCAATGGTGTCTGAAGAAGAAGGAAAAGTTGCTATAAAGCTTGAGGCGATTCTGGAGCCAAGTTAGTGACCAAAGGATAGATTAGGGTTGTTGCTTCTTTGTTTTCTTTTTGGGTGATCCTGTAATAAATTCAGTCTTTCTGAGACTGCCAGTGAGCTATCTCTGCAACAAATATGCAGAAATAGTACAATAAGTCACAGAAAAAAAGGGCTGATGCTCAGAATAAGTCTAGACTTAATATCTTATTTGAGAATTGGGCTGGAGATGATTCTTAGGTGCAGCCTCTCACACCTACCCTGGCACCTCCCACAGCTCCTGATTTTATTGATGAGACTCTGAAGGAAGATATGCCCAAGTGCGTAAGCCTATTTGAAGAGAAAGTCAAGTGCTAATGTCCTGAGGCAGAATCGAAGCTCACAAGGCTATGTGTGGTAAGCCCAGGCAGCGTGTGAGCCAAAGGAGTGGGGAGAAAATCTGACTGACTAGAGAAAGCAATGAAGACAGAACAGAAGCAAGGGAGCCCACCAAGTGTGTCTGAGTAATGTCAACAAAGGAACAATGTTTGAAAATGATGAACTCAACAGCAGAGTTTCCGAGAAACACTCAGGCTGCAGAAACACTGTCCAACCCAGTGACGATGAGTCCAGCTCTATAATGGCTCCTACTTTAGACTTGCTTAGAGTACGTCCTTCTAATTAATCTTTCACAGTAAACCATTCCACAAACTTGAGTGAATTCTGTTTAAAGCAATCAGATGTACTTGACCAGAGAAAAGTCATTGTCATCTGCATTTGGAATTCAAGCAAACCAGATTTAATATCTATTTCCTACTTTTTTCTTTTGTGATTCTAGGCAAATAGTTCAATGAATCTTAGTTTTACTACCTGTAAATTAATATATTTTTTGAGAATTATTGATATAATATGTGTAAAATACTTGTCAAAAGGCTTGGCATAGGGTCTCCCTTGGGGCGCAAGGAGTTAATTCTCAGCACCATGAAGCTATCCCACTGCAGCAGGAGTTCGATCCCTGGCCAGGAAGCTTCCCACATGGTGCAGCAGACCTCTCCTGCCTTGCCCACTGCTCCCCTCAGCAGCAGTGTACTTCAGTAGATCTGCCTGTTCTGCTCCCCACTATGTCTCTGGTGAATCCTCTCACACCGCCCCCCCATATCTCTGGTCTACACCCCAGCTCTTGTATGCATAAATAAATCTTTTAAAAAGATGCTTGGCATAATCCAGATCCTTAATAGTTACCTTTTTCTCCATTGCTTTTCTACCTTAGAAGTAAAATAGGTAAGAACATGCTTCACAACAGGTGTCATCAAGGAAATGCAAATTTTCCTCTAAACATCCTTGTTTATTTTTTCACAATACAAGTCTTCTCCCTTAAGGTGCAGTCACCATAGTTTTGCCACCATCAATGTGCCCGCAGTCCTCCACCAGCCTCCTTCATGCTTCTCCTCATCCTTTCCCTCACATCCCCTCCTGAATGTCTCAGATCTACAGTCTGCTTTCAAGGGTCAGTCTTACAGTGTGTCTTTGTCTGATGGACATGCAATTTGAAACCACTATAAGATACCACTACAGGGCCTCCTTGGTGACACAACAGGTTGAGCACAGCACTGAGGAGCTGTTGGTGGCTGCGGCGCAAGTTTGATGCCCGGCCAGGGAGATTCCCAAATGGCACGGCAGACCTCTCCTGCCTCTCCCGCTGCTCCCCTCAGCAGTCTATTTCAGTTGATCTGCCTGTTTTGCTCCACATTCTGTCACCACTCTCTCACCGCTTCACGCCTCTGGCCTGCACCCCAGCTTGAATGCAAAAAAAAAAAAAAAATGCCACTACATACCTAGTAGCATGACAAAAATCCAGAAGACTGACAACACCAAAGGTTGTGGAAGATTTAGAGCAACAGTAGTTCTCCATCATTGTTGGTATGACTGCAAAATGGTATAACCACTTCAGAAGATAGTTTGGCTTTTTCTTACAAAACTAAACATTCTCATCATTAGATTCAGCCATTACATTCCTTGGTATTTACCCAAAGGAGTTGAGAATTTATGTCCATACAAAAATCCACATGAGTGTTTATAGCAACTTTATTCAGAATTGCCAAAACTTGGAAGCAATCAAATGTCCTTCAGGACAAATAATTGTGTTTATTTGACTGTTATTCCCTCTCCCCCCAACTGAGTGAAGCTGAGGGTTAATGTATTTTGAGGCATATTAAATACTATATCCATCAAGTTGCTTCTGGGGACTTATTAACTGAGGCTCGGTAGTTAAAAGAATACTCTGCCCTGAAATGTATTATGTCTAATCTGTTCATCACATCCTACCACCCTGCCCTGCTTCAATCAGCACTGGTTTCATATTTCTTTTTAACTTTCTAAGTGTATACAACATACACAGCACAACACAAAAGAATATACAGGGTTAACAAACCTCCATTTTGTTGAGCGTCTACACCCTCTTTTCTCCCACTGCTGTGCCGCAGAGGCAGCATGGAATGGCATGGACAGAAACACCCGAGGCAGCATGCCCGGACAACTCGGGTCAAGAGAAACTACAACTTTGCTTTCACTTAGTGGTGGATTTGTTGGGAAACTTTAGAAGCTGGAGGAATAATGAAAAGGAGGATGCTGGGAGAGCGGGGGGCGGTAGTGTGAGAGCCACAGGGCGACTGTATGTGAAGTTTGAGTGAAGGCTACAAGAGGGAAGAGGACGATAGGTCAGAGGAAACCTGAGAAAAGGTTGGTCTGTAAGTTGAAGGTGGCTCGGAGGACCAAAAGCACTTTTAAAAAATATTGAGGCTGATGATTAACGCTCACCGCATTTCACTAAAATTTTTACAGAGCTGTCCAAATGTTTCAACACCTGCTTTACATGAGGCAAATTCGTCTTGTAAACAACAATGAGTCATTACCCAAGGCCTGAGAAAGGTGCTCTTGGGTATATGCACTTTTCTCCAGGTTTCCTTTGATGGACGGGGACTGAAAATATAGCATAACCTTCTTTGCCCCAGAAATGTCTGCTGAGAAAGAAAGAATACTAAGGAAAAAAAAAAAAAAACAGGACATGTATTATATACCTACACACATAAATAAATCCATCCCTTATGTATTTATGTAGCCTGAAAACATGATAATTACATTTCCAAATGGTTTTTGAAACCCCTGAAATGTATACTTAAAAAGTCACAGCAATGAACGGAGACTGGATGGCTCATTAGCTGTGAGATAAAGAGGCATTCCCTTTGGATTGCCTATTCCAAGAAGGATGAGGACAGAAGTAATTTGATTGAATAGCAAAAAGTCATCCTTTGTGAATAGGTGAGATCACAAAACCTATATTGCAACTTATAGGATCATTATTCACTTATTCACTCCTCTAGTCAATACTTACTATTATATGACAGGTATGTTTATAGATAAGAACTGGAAAACCTTAGAAGAATAAAGCATTGTTTATTCTCTAAGAACCCGTTTTATTGGGGAAAAAAGACAGAATTATCACACAATGTCATGAAGTTCATAATGGAAGTACAGAAGAGAGAGTACAAACTGTGATAATAATAATAATTATGTTCTAATAGCTCTAAATGATTTCGCCAGAAAACAATTTGGTGGAAAGGGTGTTGAAGTGGTCCAATTCTTAAGTCAAAATGATAACTTAGATAAAAGAAAAATATTGTCTAGGTTTTTTTTGTTTGTTTTACATACAAGTTGGGGTACAGGCCAGAGGCGTGGAGCGGTGAGAGGGTTCACCAGAGACAGAGTGGAGAGTAGAACAGGCAGATCAGAAATACACTGCTGAGGGGAGCAGCGGGCGAGGCAGGAGAGGTCTGCCGCACCATGTGGGATTCTCCCCGGCTGGGCGTCGAACTCGCATCACGCGCTGCCGACAGCTCCACAGCGCAGCGCTCAACCGCTGAGCCACCAGGGAGGCCCTTGTCTAGTTTTAAACTCAGTGACAATGATGTGCTAAAGAGTCATATTGCAATCTACTGAGACTCTTATTCAGTTAGCCAACTCCTCTAAAAAGTAGGCTTCACGAGGGCACACTAAGAACCACACATAAAGTGATTTCATACCTGGCACTGCACTTCTTGTGTAGGTAGATTTTCAATATATAGTAGTGAAGTAATGAAGGCAGGATTTTCAGCACACATAATTTGTAAGTTGCAAAGTGCTGGACTGTCTTCACGGCAGCACTGGAAGCTGCCCTCTGGCAGCTGCCCTTGCATGTAGCCCTAGCTGCCGACTGAAACACTCGAGATGCCCGTTTTTGGAACCATGGTAGGACACCCCAGAAATTCCATTTCAAGCCCTCAAACAACCTATTTTCAGAACATTAAAAAATCTGAAATTTCCATTCATCCTGTGAATGTGACATGATCTACGCTAACTACTTTAAAACGGTGTTTGCGGTGACCAGTTGTCTGGGATGGGGATAGGGTGTTAGGAGGAAAAGACTGGGGGGATGTATTTTGGCTTTATTTTTGTTTGTTTTTATTTCTTACTGTATATTATTTTGAACAGCTTAATTGTCGTCCCATGTGATCCTATCCTGGTTAAAAAAAAAATGAGTTTTTGAAAGATTCTTATGTCAGCATTGTGAACTTTTGCTAAATTTGTCCTTTTTTAGGGAATTTCATCAAGTAAAATTACATACATTCAAGACTAAACATGATTAAGATCATTTTAAATGAATGTATCTTTCTTAAAACATACTTTTTTTTCCAAATAAAAAATGTAATCATTTTAAAAGTGATTTACACATAATATTATTCCCTCTTTCCTGGGTGATATTTTGGGAGAATTCACCTAATATTTAAAATAGATAGAATATAAAATATGTATTTTGTAACCTGTTCCCAATGAAGAATAATCATTAATCATAACACATGAAAATATCCTGATTTTGTCATTGGGAGTGTTGAATCAGACCATAATATCTACCTACTATTGTAATAATCAAAACAGTAGGTCAATATAACCATCTGGGCAATTTTTGATTAATTCTTTAATGCCTTAGGCCAAATTGATGAGCACCTCAAGGATATATCATTTCAAATATCCCTTTTACTTTATTGTAAATCTTGAGTCAAAATCAGTATGGAACAGAGGCATTTTAAAGGCTATGAAAGTCACATGTTCTCTCTTGACAGTGATTTTGTCTTCCTAAATATATTTTAGGATCCAACTTGGGAATTAGGTGACACATTGTGACTTTAAATTTTTCAAATATCCAGTTCATTAGAAAATACAGAGTAAGCAATGGCAACTCTAATTCCAGCTGCACAAGATGTTCTCCTCATCACGATGTCTGCTCTGCTATTTCATTGGCTTCCCCCCTACAAATCATATAGGGCATAAATTTGATAACTGTGGTTTGCCAACTTCTTAACCACGTTTTGCTCTCACTGCTGGATGAAATGTGTGATGCTTTTTTTTTGTTTGTTTTGAAAGTGAATAACATGCATATATAGTTGCCTGTTGATAGAAGAAGCCTTAGCGACAGATGAATGGCTGTGTCCAATTACTGAATCAAATAAGGAAAAATAGAAAGCAAATGAAAAGTCACCTTAAAATGTGATTCAGACAAAGAAAAATAAACAGTGCCATTTTCTTCCTTTTAAAGAAATACACAAATGTGTTCAATATGCCTCCATTAGCACAATATAGTCTCAGATTTCAAATATACTTTCTAGTTTTTTTGGGCAAATGCCAAGTTCTCAATGAATTTATCCTTAAGAATCATATTTTTGTGTGTTTTTACTCCAGTGTATCCTTAGAAAACATCAACAGATTTCAAACCCCACTAATCCCATGGAAGATTGTTCAGGGCAAAGCCATTACTGATTCTCTCAAGGAGGCAAAGCTCACCAGTACTGTGTCATAGCACTGTCCCCTGTGTTTACCTTAGAGTAGCAGCTGTTCTGACAGGCACTCCATTCTACATGAGAGAAGGAAGTCACAATCTTACTTCCAATATCTCTAGACTCTGGGAGATTATTAGACACCCTTACACATGTGGCACCATACGCCAATTTTTCTAAATGTGACTTAGATTCAATACAATAGATATTTGAAATTGTATGTATTAGTAGTGCCACCTTACAAGAATGGCTTGTTGTCCATGAGAGTAGGGGTGTTGAGTTTGGAGACTTGAAAAATTAGTAAGCCCAGAATGATTTCAGCACGAGAAAGCCACCAGCGTAAGATGAGTCTTAGAAATCATGTGAAGGACTTTGAATTTTATTTAAGGTCAATGAAAAGACTAAGTGACAGATTTGGGCTTTATCATTTCCTAAGACTCAATGAGTGATAGGTTCGTGTTGCTCAGTAATACTTCCAGGCATTGAGTTGGCTTGGTTGGTGTTGGCAAGTCCTCAGTATATGTTAAATTTGCATCCCATGTAAACTGATTACAGATCAGCTGAGTGAAAAATATAAAAGGTAACCTAAGCATCTCTCTCACAACACAGACCCTAAAGATGCCAACACTAGGAAGAGCTGTTAGTACTTTTTAAAAATGTATTATTTTAGTGTTATTAAATTGTGCTGCAAACTGATTAGAGAAAGTCTCAGTTAAAAAGAGTTCCATGGATAAAACAAAAAAACACATCCATTTGGACTAGATTTAAATCTCCAAGACACTAGAGTTCTATAAGTTCAATTTGTTGCAGCATATTTCACAAAGGGTGTTTAATAGAACTCATTGACATCATTATCTTATGTGACAATTTTCTGCTATAGAAATTTGCCTTAATGAGAAGTTTAGAGTAGTTGAGGAAGCTGGGTATGCTTGCTGAAAAAATAACCAATATGAAGAGGAAAAAACAACTATGAAGAGAAAATGGAATAAAGTAAAATGCCAACCACACAGAAGGTGAGATTTAAAATATACCCCAAGGGGTAGCTGTGTGGTTTTTGTTTTTTTAGTTTTCTATCTTCAGTTTAAATTTTTAATTTTTAAAAATTTCTTCAGCTTATTGAGGCAGAATTGAAATATCAAATTATAATATATTTAATGTACAACATGATGGCTTGCTGTACATATACATTGTGAAATATTTCCCACCATAAAGTTAATGAACCCATCTATCGAGTTAATTATCATCTCAATTATTTACTTTGGTGGGAGGAGTAAGAACACTTATGTTCTATTCGCTCAACAAATTTCAGTTATAAAATGCAGTATTATCTCCATGTTATAGATCAGATCCTCAGACCTTATTCATCTTATAAGTGGAAGTTTATACCCTTTAATACATTTCTTTCTATTTCCTCCAACCTCCCAGCTCTGGCAACCACTGTTCTACTCTGTTTCTATGAGTTTAATTTTTTCATTTTTTAGATTCCATATATAAGGACAGCATACAATGTTTGATATATTAGTAGTGTCACTTGTTTATTTTTGCTTTTGTTGCCTTTGATTTTGATGTTAAATCAAAATAATCATTGCAAGACCAATGTCAAGGGGATTACCCCCTATGTTTTCTTCTAGGAGTTTTACAGTTTTAGGTCAAGTCTTTAATCCATTTTGAGTTGATTTTTGGGTATGGTATAAGGTGGAAACCTAATTTCATTCTTTTATATGTGACAATCCAGTTTTCCCAGAACCATTTATTGAAGAGAATATCTTTTCCCCAATGTATATTCTTGGCTTACCAAAAATTAATTGACCATATATGTATGGATTTATTTCTGAGTTCTCTGTTCTGTTCCATTGATCTATGTATCTATTTTTATGCCAGTGCCACATTATTTTGAAAACTGTAGCTTTGAAATATTGTTTGAAATCAAGAAGTGTAGTACCACAGTTTTGGTGCTGAAACAGTATCTATATTTTAAAAAGCAAAGCAAAATATGAGGTCACGGTAGATAAGGAAGTGACAAAGGACTGGACTTTTCTCTGTAGATTTCCAAGTCACCTTTTCCTGATACTCCAAGTCACCTTTTCTTATTCCTTGAATATGCTTCAGGAACCCATTTACCTATAAAAGCTCAGACTTCAACAGTTCTATTTTATGTTTACATAATATAAGTAGTTTTTATGTCTATTATGTCTGTTGCCTTTTATTCCCTTATATTTTCATTGGGAGTATGGATCTTTAACTGATTTCTTGGAACTCTTCATATATGCAGAATATTTTACTTGTGTTTGATGCATAGCATTCATATGTATTTTTAAGTTTCTTATTTGCTGTTCATTTTGGTTCACATGTTTTTTTATCTACGGGAGTTTACATTTTTATGCAGACAAAGATATAAATCTCTTCCTTTTGGTAACACTCTGAATTTTCTTGAAGCATTTTAAAGAGTCCATGAACCTACTTCAGTGTGTCATTTTCTGGAACAATATAGTTGGGTGACAAGAGAATATTTCTATACATAACCATTCCCAGAATATTTGAAAGAGCATTAGCAAATACAAGGAAGTTATAGACTTAAGTTACAGAATTACAGTGCAAGTAAATAATTAATAAAAAAAGATTTTAAAGGTATGATTTGCTTAATTTTAACTCCTTCTAAATTTTTCAAGGCCTTTAATAGATGATAATAATTTACTACTGTGTTCATCAAATGGTGCTTTTAAGGTATTCAAATGATGTGGAAGATCATATAGCTAATCATTTTGAAGTTTATTGCCTAATGTGGGAATCAGTGTAACACATACGTAAGCACATAGAGCAAGGTGAAAAGTGAATCCTCTTTTAAAAGAGAAAATAAATATCTAGCTGCTACACTTCAGTTTTCATGTGAACTTGTTCCAGAAATTTTTTAAGAGTCCAGTTCCATATCTATGGTACTTCTGGTAAAAGGCTGATGAATAGAAAAGAAATGAGGAGTTGCCTCATTTGAAAGATAAGAAGATTTTTGGATAGTTGCACATTACACAGATGGGTAATTTGCATGTTGAGCCATCTAATCTTGAATTGGTTTGGACATGCTACAGCAAATTTTCTAGAAATCTAATGTTTCAGTAATTGGAAAGAACCCAACGATCTAATCCTAACACGGTGTCATGTTTCATTGCTGAATAACTCAATGTACAACATAGAATTAAGAGGCTCATTAATTATATGGTCATAAATTTCAGAGTGAAAAAGGCAAATTGGGTATTTTAGAGTAATTAATGGCTTTGAGGGATGAACAGGCAATTTAAGGTGATTAACCAAATTAAAAATAAAAGCTCACCTAAGTTCTTTGGCCAAAAAAAATCATAGAGCCTGTGACAAGGACGGTACTTGTTTCTGCCACTCTTCACCCATATTTTTGACTATGTTTTTCAAAAAGTGCTTAAATGTCCCAAAGAAATAATTATAATTCTTAGTTTACATCAGTACTTATGAGGAAAACACCTGATATTTATCCGGAATAGTTTTGAGTAGGTCAGCTTACTAGCATTTGCTTTGAGATACTTTCTGTTCTCCATTCATTACATTCCCTCATCCTGATCAGATAATACTATTGTAAATACACACAGAAGGAAAATCCTTTTCTAATTGAGGAGAGTGATTCCTTAAGTTTTAAATGATGGATAGTTTTTCAATAGTGCGAGATGTCCTAGTTCTGGACAAATTTATGCACTTAACTGATTGTAAGTGACTGTGATGTGAATTACGCTAGGCATCTCATGAGTTCTGAAACAACTTTTATCAAGTCTTTGTTTTTAAAACAAAGACAATGTTCTATAAAATCAGCAACTGGATAACAAACTCTATACTCAGTCTCATGAATCTTCCGCTTCAATAATCCTCAAATTAAGAAACTGTAATCCCAAATAATAGTGGACAAATCAGTTACAGATCATAGGGAAATTAAGTGTCAAGACATGAACAATACAACAGTAAGTTAACACATGCCTGTGTACTACTGTTAAGGGAAGATGTAATTGCAGATGAATCACAAAAAACATTTTCAGTACAGACTAAAAATTAAACCCAGTCACATCTAATCTGGAAAGGCATCAATAAAACATATATCTGCACTGAAGAACATTAGTCATTCCTTAAGCAGGAGGTCTTCATTTGTAGCAAGACTTCATTTTCAAAAAATGATGTTAAGGTCAAAATCAAGTATCTCAAGTCAAATATCTGCTTTCCAAGATTGTTATTAATCAGTTATGCCTCTGTTTTTCCAGAGACTGGAACCAAGGCCCCTGGTGTGACATGAATGGTCCCAGGGGAATTTTCCTGACTTGCAGGTGTGCTCTGGTGCATGGTGTCCTGTCTCTGGAATCCAGCTCAACATTCAAACAAAGAAAAAAATTAATCTGCCCTTTGACCTCTTGAGAGGAAACCTGTGTCAAAAATTATCAACCTTATTTCTAAGCTAAGACTGACTAAATCTAAAACTATAATTGCCAGGTGGCTTCTTATATTCTGGAATGTCTGAATCTCTGGATTTTCACTGTCACTAGAGCATCAGAGGGGACATGGGGAACCAGGCATGTCCCTGGTCCAAAGGAATATATTACTAGAAATATCAGAAGGACCTTATTAGAACAGTGTGGCACCTGTTTGAAAACAAAGATTATGTTATAGAAATTTCTGGTGAACCTCAACAATTAGAGAAGCAATGCAGTGATTTATCCTAACCTGAGATATTTCCACTTTCACGTGGAAAATTCTGATTAAATCACCATAGGGGAGGCTAAAGACAAACATATTTTGAATATAACATTATAACAATAAATTTGTGTTTTATATTGTTGTCAATCATCTTTTTGGTTGTGAGGGCAGCATTACTTGAACTAAGCTGCAAGAAGGATATGAAGTCTGGGGATTTAGTTTAGAATCAGCCAGAAGAACCCTAAGGAATTCTATAGACCAACCATTCCCAAATTTCCAAGTTCTTATGAATTGCATAAGGAATTAGATGACAATGTAGACTCCGAGGCCCCACTCTATAGATGCAAACTCTGGGAATTTGCTTTGGTTCTGAAGTAGATGGTATACAGACTGGGAAAACACTGCCTAGCTCAATTCTTATGGTGTACAAAGAATCTGAGAACCAGAGAGGGTAAATGCTGTGGTCAGGGACACACAGTAAAGTACTATCAGACATACTTCCCATATCTGGAGCAGAGCACTGGGAGATTCCCTGATGCCACAAGATGTTAGGAGACTAGTTGCTCATTTCATAGCTGTCCCTTGACTGAATAGTCAGCTTGTTAACCAAAATGGCTACTGTTTTATTGGTAGCAAAGTGGAATTTGCTTCTGCCCCTAGTGGGGAAAAATGTGTGATGTGTTGGTAGCATTTAAGTGCTTTTTGTCACAGATGGCATTCACCAGGAATCACAGCTTGAATGGATTATTAAGAAGCTATAGAGATCACAGAGTGCATTACCTCTTCGAGCACCAGTGCTTAGTCTCTTCAAAGCTTTGTACAAACAAAAAGACTCTCCTGGCCTAGCCATGTCCAAAGTTACTAGATTCCCTGGCCCTTTGCAAAGTAAGAACTTCAGTACCCAATGTTGACAGGGAGAAAGCTCAACGTGGAAAAGTTTGCATCTTTCCTAATCCTTAGGGGAAGATGATTTGAATCCTTTTTCCTTATTCACCTCTAAAGAACCCACAAAAACCATGGCTACAGTTATCCATACAGTATCCATACAGATTTACATGTAACAAAAGTTCAAAGTTTTATAGAAGTCTCATATCCTTTTGGGTTTTTTTTTTTTGTCTTTTACATTACTGTATATTTCCCGTAGGTTTCCCACCACCAATTCACCCGTGTACCCTCACCATAGTCCCTGTGTTCCCCTCTCCCCCGTTCTGAGCCCCAATCCTCCCCCATCTCTTGCTGATTGTCACTCTTATGTTTGGTTCCCCTATATTCCTGTTTATAAGTGAGACCATTCGATATTTTTCTTTTTCCTTTTGGCTTATTTCACTGAGCATGATCCCTTCTAGTTCCATTCATGTTGCTGCGAATTGCATGTGTTTATCTTTTTTGAGTGCTGAATAGTGTTCCATTATGTATAACTGATAATTAAAATCTACAAGGAGCTCACACAACTCAACAAAAACAAAGTCAACGATCCAGTCAAAAAATGGGCAGAAGAGCTAAAAAGACACTTCTCCAAAGAAGAAAAGCAAATGGCCAACAACCATATGAAAAAATGTTCAACATCACTTATAATCAGGGAAATGCAAATCAAAAACACAATGAGATACCACCTCACACCAGTGAGAATGGCGCACATTAAAAAAACAGGCAACAACAAATGCTGGCGAAGATGTTGAGAAAAAGGAACTCTTCTACACTGCTGGTGGGAATGCAAACTGGTCCAACCACTATGGAAAGCTGTATGGCATTTCCTCAAATTAATAAACGTGGAGCTACCATACAACCCAGCAATACCACTTTTGGGAATCTACCCAAAGGACACAAAAACACTAATCCAAAAGGAAACATGCACCCATATGTTTATTGCAGCACTATTTACAATAGCGAAGGTATGGAAACAACCCAGATGCCCAAAAATAGATGACTGGATAAAGAAGTCTCATATCCTTTTGAACTAGAATAATGAACTACATTCTTAAATACAAGACAAAAGTGTATTCATTAATACTTTATATTAAACCAATTAAACTTAGTAAGTAACAGTGCTACTATCTAGTGACTTGAAGACTATTAACTAACTTAAACTACCTATCTAGAATTAAATAGTTGCCCACACTATGGAAACAAGCTAAATGCCCAATGACAGAGAAGTAGATTTAGAAAATTTGTTATGCACCATGGAATACTACTCAGCTATAAAAAAAAAAATCTTCCATTTGCACCAATGGATAGAACTAGAGGGGATTATCCTGAGTGAAATAAGTCAGAAGAACAATGAAGACAAATATCAGGTGATTTCATTCATGTGGATGTGGAATATAAAAAAAGGAACAGAAAAAAACAAATCAAAACATATGCTTGAAACCTGACTGTAAAACTGTAGCCTCAGTTCCAGAAGAGGAGTGGGGTATGGGAGTAAAGAGAGAAGAGGCTCAATGGACTATGATGGAGGACTATTGATGCTTTGGTGTTGGGTGTGGTGTGGTGACACGCATTTGTAGAGCCATGAATCTATAAACCTAAAATGTGTAGTGTTGTAAATCAATACTACCTCAATACACATAGTTAATAAATGAAAGAAACAGCTGACTACAGTTTAAAAATAATTTCCTCATATTTAACTTTAGTCATGCTTTCTGAATTACACTAACATCTCCAGGTGAAACTTAGATATTTATTTTCTAGAATTTGATGGAGGAATTTCTTCTTTAAGAGTAGCTCATATTTATTTAATATTTGATACAACCCTTCCAAATGCATTATAACATTTGGTTTTGCAACCTACAAGATAAGTGTGAGTTAACCAAATCAACAGAAAAGAAGCCGCTCCAGAGAGAATTTATGCTAGGTAAGATCACCTCACTAGGAAATAGCAAAGTTAGACTTAAACTCAGGTTTCTAATTCCACATCCTGTGCCTTTCACTTTCCATCCAGACCATACGGAAGCCTATCTCTCACACCACATCTTTCAGGGTAGTTTGTCAACTGGGTTTATGTTACAATAAAATATAACTTTCTTGCACGATTCCTTGATCTTAAACTGTTGTAGCTGATCAAGGCCTATTTGTTGCCAGAGTATAAATGCAGGCAAATAATATACTTTGATCTCATTACACACCATCTATTTCCAAGCCTCAGTTCCTAGAGCATATACTTGCTAAATATCATCTAATATTAAAGTGGCAGAAAAACATTTTATTCCATTAATTTTCTTGCTCAGCTAAAAAGACCAAGAAGAAACAACTGAATTATGGTTGAATTGATTGTTACAAATGTTATCACCAGGAAATTGTTGGATTTGATGTTATCATTTCTGTAAATGGAAATATCCATTTCACTGGAATTTACCACATTAGGAGGGCAATTACTATGCCGTTGCTGAATAGATTATGACATGGTTATTATTTTCATACAAACTATAAATTATGTACTAAACATAATATAATTTATAATGAAAAACTTAACATGACTTCAAGTAGCTACCAAATCCAAATAGAACTCTGTGGCCTTTGCAAAGCAATTACATAATTATTAAAGCCTCACAAACTTAGAATTGCACAGTATTTATGAAAAGCATTACCACCAGAAAGTAAATGGAACTTAAAATAATTACTAATCCAATTTGGGGGAATGTTTTCTATTGTGCTAAATGACAATCCCATCATAATTTTTTTCCA
The DNA here is from genome assembly GCA_004024925.1 of Scalopus aquaticus. Taxonomy (NCBI): domain Eukaryota; kingdom Metazoa; phylum Chordata; class Mammalia; order Eulipotyphla; family Talpidae; genus Scalopus; species Scalopus aquaticus. Next base: position 55,168 of record PVIJ01003058.1, on the reverse strand, counting down.
AGATAGCATCTAATGTATTTTGGCAAATGCTTCTCATTTTCACATTTGTCACAGAATCTTAGACTTCTTGAAGGAAGAAACCATTTAAATAAATTCTTTTTGCAAACTCTGAGTTTCTTCTATAGCATTCAAACCAACAAGTTATTGGGCTTCTACTTGAACCAACGGAGCTTAGAATTTCGTTAATTAATAAACAAAGACAGTGAATTGATTAGGATTCTGTGGTTGCATTGGCCAGGAGACCAACTCATCCTGGGTTAAGGGAAAGAAACTTACAAACTCACTTAAGCGAAATGTCCAAGTTTACTGACTTTGAGCCTGTAAATCATCTGTTCTAGCTAGGTGATTTTGTTAAGTAGACAGCCTTGAATGCAAACTGGTCCAACCACTATGGAAAGCTGTATGGCGATTCCTCAAACTGCTAAAAATGGAGCTTCCATATGACCCAGCAATACCACTTTTGGGAATCTACCCAAAGGACACAAAAACACTAATCCAAAAGGATACAGGCACCCGTATGTTCATTGCGCACTGTTTACAATAGCAAAGGTATGGAAACAACCCAGACGTCCAAAAATAGACAATTGGATCAAGAAGATGTGGTACATATACACAATGGAATACTATTCAGCATTCAAAGAAGATAAACATGCAATTTGCAGCAACATGGATGGAACTAGAGAGGATCGTACTCAGTGAAATAAGTCAGAAAGAAAGAGAAAAATTTCAAATGGTTTCACTTATACAGGGGAATACAAAATGTAAAAGATATAAATAACAATAATATATATATATATATATTTAAAAAAATACATATCTGCTTGAGTTTCTCTGTTAGCCCTCTCCTCAGATAAGCTCTCCTGTTCACTGATGTACACTCAAAATTCAGGTTTAAGCTACTGGCTGAGTAATTTTCGTAGAGGAAATTTCTTATTCCCAGTAGTTCCAGAAAAAAACCTGGAATGTTCTGATTGGGATGTTCTTAATCCTATGTCCTTAGTCAGTCATTACATACAGGTGTTCATGGGTCATTTGAAGATCTTTCAACCAAGGGAATACTGTGATACTGTTAATGAAAGAATGCATGAATGCTGAACAGAGAAATGTAACAGATGTCCAAGACAGGATTTACTTTCCTTCCTCTAATAAAGATATTTCTCTTCATTCCCTTTTATAGTGGAGGACCTCTGGGAGATGAGCGCTGGTGAAAATAAAATGAGTCCAGTCAACAAACTGGCCAAGTTGGAAGCTGACATCCGTGCTGTTGGCATTTACCACGAGTGCACTGGAAGGATAATTACAAGTTTACAGAAGCTCTTCTTTTATTTTTCATCCAAAATTCACTTACTCTGGACACAATGTTCTTTAGCTTCAATGAACAGAACATTGATTCACCAATACCAATCTCTCAGAAGTACTTCAATTTTTCTTCTGTCTTCTTTTAAAATAGTGTCTGTATGACTCAAGATCTCTGCTGACACCATTCATTGCCCACAGAATAGTTTGGGAAACCACAAAACCCTGTGCATACTGATGACCTTAGTGTGATAGGACAGGGGACTAAGGAGCATTTCATACGTGTGTGGATGGAGTAGCAAGCTGTGTGGTGCTAGAGACCTACCACTCTAGTTCTCGGGTAATGTGGGCACCTGCTATTCTTTCTGGCTGCCAAATATCTAAGCTTCATTCCCAGAAGAGAATTTTCACTCTTTGATGGGAGGCACATACATATGCTACCATGGAAGCTAAAAATACCCCAAACTCGTTTTCCCAGGCCCCCTTGCCTCTAGTATGTGGATATGTGACCTAGGCAACACAAATTGGGAGACGAACAATGCCAGGAAGAAAGGAGGGAGCTAGAGCATCCCTGGCGAGTGTTATGAGATCAAGTTCTCAGAGCAACAGAGCAGCTGTGCCCAGTGTTTGGGGTCATTTGTACCCACAGTTTAAGAGCATGTTTTGGGCTCAGTGGCAGCAGCTCCAGGGCCATCTTCCTGGACCCATTTTGCAGTGCCATTTTGGAACTATCCCCAACTCAATGTCTTTGAGCCTGGATTTTCAGCCCTCACAGAGTTTCTGTGAACTCTTCATCATCTTTCTTGCCCTGAAATATGCCAGAATAGTATCTGTTACTTGTATCTCAAAACCCAGGATGATATAAAAGTTCTCATCTCATGCAGTCTGGGAAGATTATCCAGTGTGGTGGTTGAGGAAATGGGTAGCAATTCTGCCTCACATAATCACGCTATGATTTTGCTCGAGACACGTAAGTACTCTCAGGCATCTTAATTATAAAAAAAGAGAAAATGATATCTACTTCCTAAGATTGCTGCAAAGTAAAGCACTTAACATGTCTCTGGAACATAGTAAAGTCTCCATGAGCTTTCAAAACTAGGAAAGAATTCTGAGTAGTGTGGTGGTGTGGCTTCTGAGTTTCCAAAGGCGCTTACTGCTATAGAAGGATGAAATGAGGGGTTTATATTTTGAAAGTAAAATTCTGCATGAAGAACATTTAAGCATTTTAAGATTGTATAATTTTCTAATCTATTTAAATTAGTTTATAAGTTGTAGTGGCCTTGATAAACAGTGGAGGAGGCAGGGAGTCCTGCTTGGCAAGGCAGTGAACTTACAGGAGTTTTGGGGTTACTTCTCCATGGAATGTGAGTGCCCATTGGGTTAATTTATAGTTTTGACATCACAAAAATGTTAAAATATAGGTGTGATTCCCATCATTTATATTTTAGTTTGCCTAATGAGTCTGATCAGATGTTGGCATAAGTGTAGGTACAGAAGAGGAAGGCTCATGAATTTTGAGGGGGTTTTGCACAGCTGAATTGGGGGGGAATAACGTTATAGACATGTCCAGTTCACCCCTAGCTAGAAAGAGTGAATTTTCTGTCATAACCTTCATCATCCTAGAAATTGGTGATTAAGTCCTGTTTTGCTATGGAATTTTACTGCAAAACTAAAAACGTATGTGCTTATTTTCCTTTTGGACTATAATTACAGTAGAAACTGCTCCCCTCAACTCCTGCAGGCATATCCCCCCAATATGCATACAATCATACCAGAAATTGGAGATGACAGCCATGGTAGAAGGATTGAGAAAGAAGAGAGAGGGAAAAAAGCCCATGTTACTAAGTTAATAACCAGAAGAACATCTAAATAGGGGCAGTTCCCTTGCAATACCACATACTATTTCTTAAACAGAGTCATTCTGTGGTTTGTAATCAAGTGTCTGAATTCTGAATTTATAGGCCCCAGGATGGTAAGTGTGGTTATATGGTATTTAGCAATTTTGTGTGGTGTTGTGCTAAATATGGAAAAGTCAGAAAAGTATTTTGGTACTTTTCCTTTGAGTCTGCTCTGAAGATTGGGCTGGGTGACAGCTTAAAAAAACACCAGCCTTGGCCAGGCACAGTCAAGTTTATCTGCTTGGGAGCAATTTTGTTTGAGGAGCATCTCTTCAGAATGTGTCTAAATTAAAACTTCTTTCTTTTTGCTCTTGGAAGTGCAGTCATTTCTCAAAATCTTGAAATACATAATACATGGAGATAAATTTCTACTCAATATTTTAAAAATGTTGTTTTAATAGTTATCATCTGCTCATGGGTCAGAGATCTTAAGAACAAGATGAAGGCTCACTGGCTAGAGCCTTGGGTTCCAAAACTATTTCTAAAAGTGTCTGGGGACAAGGACATACAATGGAAAGAACTGGGATTCTGACTGTTTGGAGCTCAAAGTGGCTCTGCCACTTGCTGATGTGGAATTTGAGGGAAAAAACATTGTGGCCTATAGCAGCCTTCCATATCTAAGGTTCAATGGTGGGATTATCATTTGATATGAAATTTAAATGCTCACAATTTTCACTCCAAATACCACTCTTTAAAGATCTGTAGAGGTTTAGCAATTCCAAAGTCAATGATATTTTTAAGGATTTTTAAAAATTATATTTATTTATTTTTTATTTCCTTTTACATTATTGTGTATTCCCCATAGGTTTCCCACCACCAATTCACCCATGAACCATCACCATAGTCTCTTTTAAGAGTTTTTAAGATTCATTTTAAAAATCATGCAAATCATTTTATAGATTCCCCCCAGAGTCACACCTCATTTTTGGTCCCAAATCCTATTCACGTACTTTAATCTCCCACCACATTCATATTTGATTTCAAAAGCCTTTTGACTACTTTTAACACTCAAATCCATCCTGCAAAGATTCATTACTATTGAACGCATTAAATGATTGCACCTTAGGTTCTACAAACATTTCCAAAAAAATGTTTGAGTCAACATGATAGAATAAGAATATGGACTTTAGTCTTAGAGTGAAATTCAACAAATATCACTGACTTTGCCAGCAACTGAACTAGCTATTGATAATTTTGGGAAAGTTACTTAGCTTTATCATCTCTAAAATGAAAGTAACAATGATTACTTACTATGAATGCTAAAAGATTAGAGATATATAACATTTATAACAGAGCCCAGCATATGGTAGGTATTCAATAAATTGTAACAAAACAGAAAAGGCAATATAATTATCCTAAGTCTACATTTACCTAATATAACACTTTGGAGAAAAAATTACCTATTTAACAATGGAATACTGCTCCACTATAAAAAGATGAACACTTGTCATTTGCAAAAACATGGATGGAAGTAGTGGAGTTTGTGCTGGGTGAAATAAGTCAGGAGAAAAATAAATACCAGATGATTTCACTGGTATGTGGAATATAGAGGGGAAAAAGGAAATGACAAAACTAAACCAAAACAAATTCTAAAAATATAACCACAGAACTGGGGGGGGGGGGTAGTTAGGATAGGAATAAAAGGGGGAGGGACCCAATGGCATATCATAAAGGACTTTGATAGTGGGGATGGTGTGGTAACATGCATCTGAGGAGGTGTGAACCTATTTCCCTAAATCATATACAATCTTGTAAGTCAATGTTACTACAATAAAGAAAAAATTACTTCTTTACAAATACAGGTTTTGGTATTTTACGTTATTTCCCTATGGCCAAATTGACGACAAATTTTTGAGATCTTCTTCAATAGGTATTTCCTAAAAAATAGTTGTATCTCCATTTTGAATTCATGTCTATATTCACCAATAATCCAACAATTCTACTAAGCATAGTCATCACTGCAATTTACTCAGAATGTCCCCAGGTAGTAAGTTTCAGAGAGGTTGCCTAGTTGACATATTCCCAACCAAAAATTCTAAGAACATCTGAAATGCTAGGAAGGCATTCTTAGGTAATGAGGTACAAATAGCTTTAACACATTTACAGTTAAATGGTAACAGTGCAATGTTAAAGCTGTGCTTGTGTTGTGATGTTGACTACTACCCTTTCACTACCCTCAATATTCTTGATTGTGACACTGTTGGTCCCTAGCTCTAAGAATGGGGAAGTTGAATCTTATTCCACTGGAACTTTCTTGCTTCTGTGGCTGCCGTCTACCCTGTGGCTACTAGATTCCAGAGGGCATAGAGAAGCTGTTGCCTGCCCTCAGCCTGGGGTCTATCAGTCTTGTCTTGATTAGAAACAGCGCCCTCTTATTCCCAAGGGGAAGGATCTTTATATGTTTTTTTCCCTCTTACATTCACCAACACCTTCAGAGTCACCACTTTCCTCTCCTAGTCAGACAGTTCTGGTCTCTTCCCTTGTGCTCAGTCTTTTGAGTCTCTTACCATTGTCCCTCATATCAAAGAGATTGACTAAATAGCTACCACATTTTATGATACAACTTTCAAAGTGATGTGAGTGAAGTATCTGAAAAAGTTTAGAAAGCAAAAAGGATGAGTTTTGCCTAGAGAGACCTGGGCAGATTTCACAGAAGAACTAGGACTTGATAGATGAATAAGAACATTATGAAGAGGGAAGAGGATGGAGTTTTAGGCAGAGAGAATGGGGGAAAAAATCAATGGCATAACGGCATGTAAACCCACAGGGTCAGGAAAGAATGTTCATGATGAGTGATGTGTTGAATGTGTGGTAAAGAATAGCTAGAGATGAGACTGGGAAGGGAAGTTGGGACCAAACCACAAAGAGAAAAATCGGCCAATGTGTGGATTTCACATTTACACTGTTGGTAATAGGATGTCGTTAAAAATTGTTAGACATGGCAGTGACATGATAGAACTGTGTTTTAAAGATGAATGCTTTGGCACTGTTGTTGCATATTAGAAAGAAAAGCATCTAGACATAGGCAAGAGTTATTTGAGAAATACAAGCTAGCAAGAATGAGAGCTTCAATAATGGATGAAAGGGAAAAGGAAGAAGTGACTGAATCAAGAGATATGTCAGGGGCCTCCCTGATGGTGCAGAGGATAGTCTCAGCACTATCAAGCTATCACCAACCACTGCCACATGAGTTCAATCCCTGGCCAGGGAGCTGACCCACATGGCGCAGCAAACCTCTCCTGTCTTGCCCGCTGCCCCCCTCAGCAGTGTATTTTAGTAGATCTGCCTGTTCTGCTTCCCACTCTGTGTCTGATGAATCCTCATACCCCCTGCACCTCTGGATTACACCCCAGTTCTTGTATGCATAAGGAAATAAAATAAATCTTAAAAAAAACAGAGAGAAGTATTTCAAAAGAGAAAGTAATAGAAAAATTATATTTGTGAAAATGATACAAGTCATAGCTGATTTTCAGGTGAGATTTTTAATTCCTGCACTCTCTCTATATATGTTAGATGGATAGGAAGATGATAGAGATGTTTTATATATCCTATCTACACGTACAGATAGTGTATTATAGATAGATATAGGTGTCTTCAACTCAACTTTCACCAGTATCATTTTTAAACTTTAAACACCCACATATAATACACTACCAAGATGACAAGCCTTCAGCACAAGCACAGCAGCCCAAAAGAGTTCAAGGAGTTTTAATAGCTGGGCATCTGGAATAAGTTACAGGGAGATTGTGGAATTTTCTTCCCTGGAGGTCTTCTACAACAAGCTAGATACCCATCTGTTCATGATGACTTAGGTGTGTTCCTCTCTGAAGCCTGGGAGGTGGCCTATTTGAGTTCTTGTGATCTCTTCCAGGCCTACACTTCTATGTCTCTACATCATTTTATGGCTTAACCCCAAGGTATATGATTCACTTGATAAAATAAATAATAAGATGAAACTTGGAGATTTTATGTACTTTGTCATAGAACGTACTCTGGAAATTTTTCAAATTAATAACCAAGTTCACTGGATAAACTATGAATAATATTATGGGTCAGGATTTCCCCAAGTGTGTTTGATAGAACCAGTGCTGTAATATTCTTTTTCCAAAGAATGGAAAATGAGGGGAATTTACATACATATCAGTGCTATCAAAGATTTGAGATGTCCCATAGAAAAGAAGTTTCTAAAATTTTTACCCAGAGCTTCTCAAAGTAAAAAGACATTTATGTGTCTGTAACTATATTATATGATTATCTATCTATCTACCATCTATCTACTTTTTAACTTTCTATAGAAGTGGGGTTCTTAAAAATATATTGGTAAATATTATTCTTCACATCATAAAACAATCTGGATTGGATATATCACTAGTAACATCAAAACCTATTCAAGGATGATCTTAGATTAATCTGATAATTGAGTTATTTTTAAATTAAAGTTTTGTTTTTTATTAAATGGAGATGATAACACCTGCCTTATGAGATTGTTACAAGGATTAGAGAAAAATGAAATGTGTAAAGCACCTGGCACAGGGCCTGAAGCCTCCTACGTCCTCCATAAATGTTAGTTTCCTACCCTTTGCTTTGCCATTAAGTTTGGTTATCTAATAATCTTACATATAAATTAAATAGTTTAGGTATAGATATACTTAGGCAATTAGAACCTCTGGCTTGGCTAAGAAATGGAGTACTATCTTGTGTTAAACTGAAATGCAGAAAGTCAAATGGCTATCCTTAAATCATCAAAACTTTATGGAAATGTACATATGTGCTCAATGATGATTATGTGAAAATAAGAATATTTGTAATAGGTGGGGATTATGGATGGTTATAAGAAACTAATAGGTTTTTTTAGAATGATTTTAGGTTCACAGAAAAACTGAGCAGAAAGTATAGCGTACCTACGTATCTCCTTACACACACACACACACACACACACACACACAGCCTCCCTTGCTCTTTTTTTTTTAATTTTTTTTTTTATTTGTACATACAAGCTCGGGTACAGGCCAGAGGCGTGGGGTGGCGAGAGGTTCACCAGAGACAGAGTGGGGAGCAGAACAGGCAGATCAGAAGTACACTGCTGAGGGGAGCAGCGGGTGAGGCAGGAGAGGTCTGCCGCACCATGTGGGATTCTCTCCGGCCGGGCGTCGAACTCGCTTCGCCGCTGCCAACAGCTCCACAGCACAGCACTCAACCGCTGCGCCACCGGGGAGGCCCTACTCTTTATGTCCTATACATGGATAGCAGTCACTGGACCAATAGTGGCACATCATTGTCAACCAAAGGTCATAGGTTCATGGAGTCATAGGGTTCACTTTTTGTGTTGTACATTGTATGGGCTTTGACAAATTATAATGACATGTCTCTACCCTTATAGTATCATACAGAATAGTTTCACTGCTTTAAAAATATCCTTTATTTTTAACCAATTCATCATTCTCTCTACCAAAACTTTGGCAACTACTGATTTTTCTACATACATACTACTGATTTTTCTATATTAAAAAGCATATAGCTTTTGGGCCTCCCTGGTGGTGCAAGGAGTTAAGTCTCAGCACTATGTAATATGAAGACACCAAGCACTATCTCTAGGTGCCTCAAGAACCTAGAAAACAATGTCACATAAATGTAACATACAACAAAATTTTAGGTTCTCATTTTCTGGATTTTCAAATACAGACCTTTTAAGAGATTAGCTCTTCAAAGTATAACTTAGATATATTAAATTCAAAAATTTTAACTTATCAGTTCAGAATTTTGTCCGATATAGTCATATAACCACCACATATAGGATATTTCCATCACACCAGCAAGTCCCCTTCATTTTTGCTCCTCTGCAACGTAATTCCCCTCTTTAACTTTGACCACAGAAAACCACTAATTAACTCTCTGTCTCAACAGTTTGGCCTTTTCTACAATTTTATATAAGTATATTCATGTAGTATGTGTTATTTTCTCTAAGACTTCTTTCATTGAATGTTTTTGAAGTTCATCATGCTATTGCATATATTTGTAGTTCATTCCTTTTTGTGGCTAAGTAATATTCTGTTAGACACACCACATCTGTTTATTCATTAACCTTTTGATGGTCATTGGGTAGTTTCCAATATAGGGCTACTATAAAAAAAAAACAAAAACATTGTGACCATTGTATGTACAGTTTTCTTTTCAGATAAAGGACCCGTTTTCTTTTTTTGAGTAAACGCCTCAGAGTGTAATTGCAAGGCTATATAATAAATCTAATTTTAACTTTATAAGAAACTGTCAAACTGTTTTAAAAAGTAGCTAACATTTTCTATTCTCACTAGCATTGTACAAGATTTCTAGTTACTCCACAACCATGGAAGCCTATAGTACTGCCAGTCTTAATTTTAGCCGTTCTATTGAATGTGTAGAATTCTATTCTAGTTTTAATATAAAATCCCTTGTTAAATAATCATACTAAATTTTTTAGCATTCACATGTTTTCATCAAGACGGATCTTTTAGGGCCCCCTGGTGGCACAGGGGTTAAGCGCTGAGCTGTGGAGCTGTCGGCAACAGCGACGCGAGTTCGACACCTGGCCAGGGAGAATCCCACATGGTGCGGCAGACCTCTCCTGCCTCGCCCGCTGCTCCCCTCAGCAGTGTATTTCTGATCTGCCTGTTCTGCTACCCGCTCTGTCTCTGGTGAACCCTCTCGCCGCCCCACGCCTCTGGCCTGTACCGCAGCTTGTATGTATAAATAAAAATAAATAAATAAATCTTTAAGAAAAAAAAAAAAGACGGATCTTTTAACACTTTGTTCACTTTTCATTTGAGTTATGATCTTGCCATTGAGTTGTAAGAGTTCTTTATATAGTTTGAGTACAAATCCTTTCTCAGATATGTGTTCTGCAAATATTTTCTTATTCATTCATAGACTTAACATGAGTCCTTTGCAGTTCTCCTCAATTTGATGACATCTGGCTTCTATCTTGGCTTAGTCTTCCTGTTCTTAAACCTGGAAAACTTTTGCTTAAGAACCATCCTGTACCATCTGTTGTTCAATGTCTGAAATCTGCTATTTCATGTATTATGTCTGGTTTCTAACTTTACGCTGGGAGGGCAATTCCTAAGGCAGTTAATCATTTATTGGAGAAATTTGATGCCCTGGTTTGTTTGTATTATTGTTTTTACATGATTATTTACTTCAAACAGGCCAGTGCAGTTTTCTCAATGACCCTACTATGAGAAAAACCATCCTTGATTCTCACATCATGTTTTTTCTTTTTTGTTGTTTTTTCTCTTTTCCTTTGTTAAAAAGTACTATCATTTATGAAACAACTATGTGAGTATATATAGATTAATTTACATATCTTTACCTGATAAAATAAAGAACTGGAAACAATATATCAAGTCCTTGATATTTTGCTTATTTGTTTCACTGAGCCATGAAATTGAAAAATGTTTTACTCCACTATCTGGGATCACAATTACACTCACACAGGGACAGACAACAGAAGTAAAACAAAGAAAATTAGTAATGTCTACGTGTTTGGTCAGATGGGCAACATAAAGCTTTAGTTCTACCCCTCCAGCTACAGAAAAGTATATTAGAGTAGTTAACATTAGTAGGTTTCTGCCAACTATTGCTGATAGACTGTGATAGTTAAGTTTCTCCAGGAATGACTCAGATTTATCCCAAGATGTAATTAAGAGTGCAAAAGAGTTAGGTGAGGTAAAACTATGAATGACAAGCAGGCATGGGCAAGGAAAGTCCCTGGATTGTTCTGACCCTTATGAATGAAGATGGGGCAGGGGAGGAGCTTAGGTGAGAAGCAGCTCAGCTTGCACTGGAGCTCAGAGAGTATCAGCCTGACCACTAGGAAGCTGCCCATAGGGAAGCTGCCCATAGGAAAACCCTGCTTTGGGCAGAAATTGATGGGTCTTCTTGCTTCTGTCCTGCCCTGTTCTTGACCAGGGCATTCTAGGAGGAGGGTGGCCTTGGTTCAATAGCTGCAGCAGATCTTGGCACTATAGCTGGGAGCTATCACCTAACTGCACTCACTGAAACAAGTTTGTTCTTAAAAGTAGATTGGAGCAGGGTTTCTACATGGCTGCCCCTTAGTCCAATGTATTAAGGTTGCAGGAACAGTGAAGGAACCAGTCCAGAACATCTGTTTTATTCTGTTTGGGCAGCTATAACAAAATACCACAGTGTGCATGGCTTATAATCAACAGCAGAAATTAGTGCTCACAGCTCTGGAGGCTAAAAGTCCCAAGATTTGGGTGCAGCATGGTTGGGTGAGGGCTTTATCCTGAGTTGCAGACTTCTAGTATTCTCCCTTGGCATAGGAGACCAGCCATTTCATGATTATGATCTAATTAATATCTCTCAGAGACACTACCTCCTAATAACATCACATTTTAGGGATTGGAATTACAACATATGAATTAGGGGGGAGGATACAAACATTTAAACCATAGCAGCATCCTAATGATGCTGTCTCCCTATTTCTCAGAACATGTCCTACTCGTCTAGAACAGCCATAGTTTTGGTGCTGGAACAATTGCTACTTCTGCTTCCCCAGCTGATGTTTTGAATTTGAATCCTTTGTCCCAATTTCCTTACCATAAAATGGAAATTGCAACAATATGCCCTTCTAGACCAAACATCAGTTGAAAAAACATGAGAAGGAGGGTCATGTGGAGGGAAAAGGAAGATACAATCTGTGGTTTTCTTTAAAAGTCAATATATTTTATAGGAAATCTATATATGTTCATTAATTAACATAGACTCCCCTTCCTCGCTACATCCCAATTCTAAATGGATATTGAGGTCTTACTTTTTTTCCCAAAATAAAAATGTCTGAAACTATCTTTTAGTTACTAGAAGTGTCCCAAAAGAATCTTTTCCCCCCACCCCCAACTTATTTAGAAGCACCTTTAGTTAATTCCTACACTGCACTGTAATCAGATTGCTTGGTTTGCTTGTGACACCCTGTCACGGCATCACTGGATTTCCTTTTCGTTGCTGGTTCTCAATTTTAAATGGATATTATAAACCATTGGCTCCGTTAGCACTATGCCTTACTTTGCTTCAAGTGAAAAGCAGTTTTCCTGATCTCCCCTGGAAGGTCATGCTTTATTGTGTTCAGACCTGTTGTTCCAAATGTAAAAGTCATAGCAGACAGTTCCACAGGAGGAGGAAGACAGAATACACTGAAATGCTGACTCATAACAAAACACAACTGATTAAATCCAAAAACAATCCAAATAATGATCTTTTTTCCAAATGAACTTTGACCGCAAAGAGTGAAGTAACAGAGAAAGCAAAAACACAAGCTTCATGCCTTGTTTCACCAGTAGCAGGGTGACTTGGATTAAAATTCAATTCCAGTCTAAATTCAATTCCAACTCAATCAAAACCATTTTAGATTCCTCTACAGTGGTTTGAAAAATGCTTCCTCATTACCCGGACTTACAACTTGACATCTCACTAAGGTTTGCGGTTTAAGATAATGGTAAAAATTTCATGAGATGTCAGGAAAAATGACTAAAACAAAGGATGAACATCTAGGAAAGGGAGTACATCAAACAATGTGATCATGCAGACAATCATTGCTAAAGAAATACTACAACATCTCTGCTGAACCAAGAGGAAGTCATGAGGATGCCCAGATTTCACCTGCCTTTACTGCATCATTTCTTGCTCTTGCTTATCCAAAGGCTTCTATTCTCTAGGAAACAAACTTAATCCAAGGCTAAGCAGGTGGTTGTACCCTGAGCTGCTCCTTCATCAGTAGTGTCCCTAGAAGTACATGCAAGGAGCATTTCTTTTTTGTGGAAATTAGAAAAATAGAAAGTTGGTAAAGACTGTTTTGGACTGGGATGGTTCAATGAAGTCTTAGTCTCTGCCCTCTATGGAAGACCATTTGAAATAAGAGTGAAAAAAATAAGATTATATATAACATAATGTTGAATCATTGCTGTGTTAATCAATTTCATTTCATTACATTCTTTTACTTTTTTTAACTTCTAGAGGCTCAAGTTCCCTACATTCCTCTTACTGCTTACATGGATAAGTCAGAAGTCCATGCTTCCCACTTGCTTTTACCCTTAATACACTGAGACTGAACCATCAATGTATTTATGTATGTATATGTATAGGACATAATATTATATATATCAAAATGGTTAAGACTAATATAACAAAAAGATTGAGATGAGGTATTCATAAAATTCAATTAAAAAATCTTGATCTTAGAACTCTAGGGTTTGAGGGGAAGGGGTAGAACAAAGTGAGAAGAGAGCCCATTGGTCTATAACAAAGGACTCCGTTGTTTTGGTAATGGGCATGGTGTGGTGACATACATCTCAGGAGATGTGAACCTATTCCCCTAAATCACATACAGTGTTGTAAACAACTTCAGTGGAAAAAAAGTGAAAAAATAAGCAACCCTAGGATTTGGCACACAAAAAGCCTTCATCTATGTGTTATAAATGAATGGCTTGAAGAGATAAAGTATTCCAGGAGAAGGAAACATCAGTAGAGAGAGAGATGAGAGTGGCACATTGATGGGTCTGAATGATTAGTCAAACTAGAATTGACTTGGGTAGCATAAAATAATAGGAAGTAAGGACACCAGGGTAGACTAATTATGGGTCTGAAAAACCCAGAAGAGGAGCTTAGAGTTGATGTCCTAGAAAACAGGGGTTCCTAATAGGTTTGGTGGCAATGAACTCTGGGAGGAGAGTGTCCGAGGAAAATAAATAGCCGTGACATGCAGGTGAGGTTAGGATGACCAGTCTGGCTCTGAGCCCATGCGGGCCAGCCAGTGTGAGGTGACGGCTGGGACTGAGGGACGTGATGTAGAGGAAGGGGTGTGGACAAGAGGCATTTCAAAGCAAGACTCAGCAGGTTTTAATAAACACGTTTCAGTAGATCAAAATCGCTTAGCTTACTGAGTCTGCAAAGGAAGAGATAAGAAAATGACTAACACTTGTAGAAGGAGCAAAAGATAGAAGGCCTAGGAAATAGAAGCCAGGCCTGGAAGTCAGTAACTCATGACCTTATTCAATGCACTTGTTAACTCATTAATTCAAGTCGGGAGACAGTCTCACCATGCTGGAAAAGTGCTAGCCTTTTACATTCTGGCAGCATGCAAAGTTCAGAAACAGAGAGAAAAGATCCCCTAGTCCTTATTATTAGCAGCCTTTCTGGAAACTTCTGGAACTATATCTTCACAAGATAAGATTCTTCTCTTCTTGCCAAATTCCCCACACCTGTTCCTGCCTCCTCTGAGGGTAAGAACACACTAAGACAAGCGCCCAGGAAAACTTTTACCTGCTGCAAGATTTGGGTATATAATTAACATTAACAATGATGACAGATCTGTTTCTTATTTCTGCATTTAAAATACTAAATGTGAGCTGTAGAGTGAACTCACCCAGTTGTAAAAATATACTTCTGCATACATGCAAAAGAAAGTACAATAAAATGAAAGTAGAAAGTGGCACTATAAAAGCATTATCCACTATGCATTTTCGTTGTGTTTTCTCTGTGAGAAGTTCTCTCAGGTGGGTATGTTACATTCGCTGTGGATTCTGCCTTCTGAGCAAAGGGCCTCAATAATCCTCTCAGTATTCCTAAAACTGTTCACAAAGAAAGACTTTTATAAAGAGATAAGTTGTAGAATAGCCATAGTAGAAATGATATAACAGTACACTATACATGATAAAGTTAATGATAAACTTTATTACCAAAGAAGTGACAATATAGAGGCGTTAGCTAACACTATGGTGGTGATCATATTATATGTTTCAGACCAACCTATTATGCAATTTATATAATGTTACCTGCCAATTATAGCTCAATTTAAAAATAATTTTAGAAAACTTTATCCGCACAGCTACAACTCAAAAACAAAACAGTCAGGTTGCAAGTGAGTACACTTTACATAGTAAGATTCTATTTATATAGCCTAAAATCTGCAAAGGGACATTACTTCTTATTTAAGGACACATTAGTGTTTAAGAAAATTTAGCAACTTATATCTGCAAGGGAGAAGGAGGGTAGGGGAGTGAGTATGCGCAGATGCAATGGAATGTGCATAGGAACTTCTGCTATATTGGCAATGATTCATTTCTTAGCTGGGTTGTGAATGCATATTTACCATATAATTCCCCATACCTTTCTGTAGCTTTGAAATGTTTAACAACATATTTTCTTTAAGTCTTTAGTTCTTTCCTGGAGATAAGGGTAAAAGTCCACTCTAGCCCTGGGCCTTTTACCACACAGCACTGGCCTCATCTTCCTCCCTCCACATCCACTTTAGGAAGTCAAAAAAGAAGAGAGAAGACGGCTCATGAGGCTCCGCTTTTTAAGAGGTATAAAAAGCTTTCACTCAGCCCTAACTAACAAGCTTTAAATAGTTCATATATTTTTATTTTGCTGCACAGGTTTCATTCCAGGAGAAGGAGGGGCATAACCTCTTAGCATTCTCAAGCAGGAGAACAGGCATCCCCCTATCCTAATGCTTAGGAGGGCAAATATGTGAGAATCACCAAAAATGTTCAAATGCCTGCGCCTCACTGGCCCACAGAAAGGGGATTAGTAAAGCACCATTAACCCCACAATGAAAACACATCAGTTTAGGGTTTTCTTTCATCCTAAACCCAGTTTATAAACACAGTCTTATCACAGGGAGAATGTTTATCTTCATGTGTTATAAGTAGATTCCCAAAAAGCAACAGTAGCTAATGAAGTTAAATAAGATGTTGGAAACTATTTTCTCCTTCCAGCAAAAATGACACAGACAGAAAACAGCTAGCCAAAGTTTAAGCACCTACAACTCTGTAGGTGTTCTACAAATTCAGAAGTTTATTAATAAGTTTTTTAAAGCTAGAGGTTTGAACTTAATAATCTCCTACTTTTGCAATTAATTATACCAAATTTCTAAAGCAGGTTAAAAGACAGAGCTTTTTATGGTTTTGTGTGCCAAGAGTTAAGATACATTCTAGTAATTTATGATCACGTATCTGAGAAGTGGTTGATGACAAAGGTAACTTAATTATAGCTTTCCTTTCCTCCCACTTCCAACCCCCTAAGAGGTCCTTGAGCTCCTGTTTGTTTTTATTTATATGTAACTTCCAGCAGCTAATTTGACTAAAGACCCTAACTAACCTTGACTTTTCTAAAAGCTTCCCTTAAGGGTTAATAATATGTTTCTATCCCTATCATCATTTTTCACTGGAGGGTCACATTTGTTATGTGTAATTACTAATGAAATGATGAAACGAATGGAGAAACAGTGCAGACTATCCCTCCCAAAGGGCCAATGTGCAAATTTAAATGTGTCTCAGCTCTCAAACATCACTGCATATAAATCTGTACAGCATACGCTACACAAAATTCCTGACAATGCAAGAATCAGCTCAGGAGACTTGAACGCAAAATGTAACTTCCCACTTATTCTTTTCCCTTGATGTGTGAGGGGGCAGAAAGGGGGGTTAGTGAATAATGGAACTAAATATGTAGCATTTTAAAAACTACACAGTGAGGCACACAGGCTCCAAAGAGTAGATGCAATGGGAAAGACAAGAGGCCAGAATACTTGAAGTTAGGGCTCTCCTGGAAAGTTTGGGATGAAGTTTTCACAGGTTGCTGAGGGGAGAAGTGTGGAGACTTATCATAAATTCTCTATATGGGAAAGGTGATTTTTAATTTTCTTTAACTGACAACTTATCTCTAAAACTTCTATCTTCTTAGGGTGGATAACTGATCCTAGTCCATTCAGGTGTATATATAGTCTGACTTAAAGATTTTCAGTTAAATTGTGTGTAATTATCTGAATAACTACCTAAGTGTAAGATCCAGGTCTCTACCCCTTCCTTTAATACTGTCTTTTTCTTTGGCAGTACTGGATGGCTTTCACATTGCCCTGGCATTGAGGAGGCAGTGTCTGGCCCTGAGTGGTCCCTGGTTGCATTTCTTAGCCCATTGGTCTTTGAGCATTGGCTACTTTTCTTGGCTTATTCACTGTGGTGATTTCTACCTGGTCTTTAGCGTGTCAGGTGGAAATCCAGCAACATCTCCATTCCCTTGGCCTGTCCTAGAGCTCTCACCTCCTCTCCTGATCTAAACTCTTCTGATGCACTAGTTTGTTTACTCATCCAGGTCCCTTCATTTGGGGTCTGAGACTTCTCGGTTACTTTCTCTGTACCTCTGTGTGATACAGAGGGGTTCTAAAGGCTACCCAGACCTTTCTCTAGGGCAGCTCCTTAAGATCTTGCTATTTTACTGCTCTAATCCTAGACTGGTTTTCTCTGAGTGACTTGCAGGCTTACAAAGAAAACCTAACACATGTCCTGATATGCTGAGATTCCTTCAAAACCTATCTGGGAGTTATCTTCCTCTTTCTAATCCAGTGTATTTCCTATGAAAGAAAAGAGAGAATTGGGCAATAGCTAAAAGATAATAGATGAGTTTGGAAAAGGATTTTCCAGAACAGAGAACAATGAAGAGGTTTTTAGTCATCCACTTATTTATTTATCCATTCACTTATAAATATTGATTATGCTAAACATTGTGCTGATTGTGCAAGTCTAAGCAAGCCATGGTCCATGATTTCAAAGAATTCCCATCTAGTGCAGAGCAAGCATGTGAGCAGGTATTTCCAGGGCACACTAGGGACATGCAAAATGTAAGTGGTATATATAAAGAATGGCAGGGTTGCATAGAAATTCTGAAAACTTTTCTTAGAAAATGTGATATATCAGTTAAACCTTGAAGGATGATTACACTGTTATCAACAGTGGGAAAGAGCTTTTTTGGCAGTGAGAATAGGGAGTGTAGAAATATGGAGAAATGAAATAGCATTTGAATGCTACAAATACAGTATGATTTAGTATACTTGGAATAAAGAAGGTGAGGTGGAGAATAGGAAGAAATAGTAGAGGAAATAAGGTCAGGAGAGAGACAAAGAAATTGAGTTGGGGTGTTATCTTGTAAGAACAAGGAAATAGTAGAATCATTGAATCAAGGGTGAGACATGATCATATTTGCAGAAAAATTATTCTTGTCTAGTATAGGGGGTGGGCTTTATAAGTCCAGGTTGCAAATAGGAAGGCCCAATGGGAAATAATGATAATTGAATTAAGGGATCAACAGTGAGAAAATTAGAGAGCATAGCTATCAAAAAATACTTAATTGGTAAAATTGAGAGACTTGATTACTAATCAGTGTTGAGTATGGGTTATGATTGAAAGCTTGATGGGAGAATAATATTATAATTTGCTCAAAGAAAAAGAGTTTAATACAAGGGATAGATGTTATCAGGCTAGCTCTTTAGTTTTAACCGTACTATACTGAGAGAGCTTTAGAGATAACCAGATGGAGCTATTCAATAGGTAAGTGAACAAATCAGAGCTAAGTGTCAAAGTCTGGGCTAATTGTATAGACTTGGAAGTCATAAACATACAAATTACTTTAATGGCTGTGGTAGTCTTTGCATGCTTTTCTTATTTTGCATATATAATTTGGATGGGATTTACATTCTAAATTGAAATTATTCTCTTTTATAGGTTTGCAGCTGGTTAAGTTCTCCATTTTTGTCTTATTTTCTTTGATTTTCCTCCACTCCTAAGAAAACTCTAACAGTAGAACAGAAAGAACAAAGATTGAAACTTAGTTAACAACAGCATTTAGTGGGTTAAAAAGGAGAGCTGGAATCTTATAAAACAACCTGAGTAAAAAAGTCAAATGACCAGGAAAATTTCAAGTATTTGGAAGAAAAGGTTAAGAGGTTTTCAGGAAGGGAATAATCAATGATGTCAAATTCCGAAAAAAAAAAAAAATAGTAAAATAAGCCAGGTTAAATTTGGCAATCTATAGGGATAGCTGACAGAATAGTTTCAGTGTAGTATTGAGTTGGGAACTGAATGTGGGACTTCCATTTCAAAATGGCAGACTGAGTACACATATCTACCTCCCTTGGTGCCCTACTGAGATGATTGGAAGATTTACAAAACAACAACAACAACAACAACAACAAAATCAAATATTTCCACAACAGTACTGAGAATTAGGGAAGAGAGGTCATCAGTTACTAAAAATTTCAACAAATTTCTGGAAAACAAAATGTAAATAGGCTTTTAACTTTGTGACTAATCAGAGCCAAATTAGCTAAAAGCCAGAACATGTGCAAAAAGGTGAAAGAAGTCATTCTTCCTGGGGGAAAAGTTTCTGAGCCTGGAGTATGAAGGCCAATTACAACTCATATTCAGAAAGAGATATGAAAGATATGTTAATGTACATAGGCAAAAAACGTAGAAATGTGTAAGGGAATGACTATTCACCAAGTCTTGAGAAGGGCAGAATATCATTTTCAAATGACTATAATCTACAGATTTGAAAATTCTGATCACACAAGTAATGTGTTAATTAAAGCAATTTGATAAGGTGTTGATATTTGTGTGGTTGGAGGATTGAAATCTAGACTCATCTATGGCTCATGATAAAAGAGCTTGAAATAACACTACCTTTTCAGAATAATGTAGAGAAACAAATGAGTCTACAGACTTAGGAAGGAGACTTAATATGAACTACTTACTTACTTCCTTTTAAATCAGTCTTCTAACAGGATTTAGGTGATAATTATTTCACCAAGACATTGAGAAATTAGTGGAGGAAGTGCTGGCATTTTTGAAAGTGTTGCTGAGTCTGTTGTCTATTAACTGAAAAGGGCTGGAGGGAGATACTGCATTAAAATGAGTTTTTTATTTTAAAAGGTTTCAAGAACTCTGTATGGCCTGAGATTTTACCCGACTTACAAGCTAGCCTGCTAATTTCTTGTATGGTGGCAAAAGACACCAAACCCTCGCGTCAAAGACAGGGGACTTTTTTTTCACGGTATAGTAAGTAGCACGAACATATTTGTAGTAGTTCTCCCTGATCCCACATTCTCTAGGATGATGCAGACGGTCCCACATGCATAGCTGTGTATGCAGTGGGTTGCCTTACAAGACAGGAATGCTGAGATGAGGAAATACAAATTTTTTATAATGAACAGTAAGCATGCCTGCCCTTCGATCTGAAGGGAGATGTTATCTCTGTCTCGAAAGCTGGACGCAAACATGTCCTTTTCTCCAGGGAAGAGGAAGACTAGCTCTCTTCCAAGGTTATTTGCTACACAAACAGAATAGAGACTGTGAGCAAAGGACAGTAATGCTCACAAGACATGCAAGAGACCCGTGGAGAGTGATCCCCCAACAATGTCCATCTCTAGTTTCTTCAGGCTTAGTTTCTGGCCATTTTTCCACTAATATGCCACTTTATTGACCACTCTGATTAATCTGGGGACAAACCTGTTCAATTTGTCTTCTACAGCATTTAATTGAGGCTCCCATCATGTACTCCAAGCAGTGGGACTCCAAGCTGCAGTATTGATTTCATCTTTGCCCTCAAGGATCCTGAACCCCAACTAAGCTGAGCAAATGCCATCAACCATCAGGATCTATCTTAGAAAGTTAGGTAGCTTTCTCCTCAAGTTTCTTTCCACTATGAGAAATTGACCCAGGCACAGCAGGCTGTACTAGAAATTGCATGAAATTTGACGTGATCTAGAAAATGGGCTCTCATTCTTTATTCACAAGAACCCTGAACGGTAAGTTGAAGCTACACTGAACATCTTTTATAGCCAAGATAGTGTCATTGATCACTTTAGCTAATGTCAGGCAAATTTTGTGTCACCTTTTCTAATTGGACATAAATAATGAATGCAGAAACAAATTGAAGTTGAGTGGACAAAAACCTTAAAAGATAACTATTCAAAGAAGATATACAGCTGACAAATAAGTGTATGAAAAGATGCTCCACATCATATGTTATCAGGGAAATGCAAATTAAAATGATAATGAGATTCTATTACACACTTAAGAGAATGGCCCAAATCCAGAGCATTGACAACATCAAATACTAGTGATAATTGGAGTAACAGGAACATTCATTGTTTGTGTGAATGTAAAATTGCACAGGCGCTGGACAGCACGGTTTGGCAGTTTCTTACAAAACCAAACATACTCTCACCATCAAGTCCAGCAGTCCCACTTCTTGGTATCTGCCCAAAGAAGTGGAAAATTTATGCCCATGTAAAAACCTGCTCACAAATATTTATAGAAACTTTGTCCATTGTTGCCAAAACCTGGATGCAATGAGATGTCTTTGGTAGGTGAATGGACAAATAAATTATGGTCCCTGCAGACAATGCATTATTCAGTATTAAAAAGAAATGAGCTACCAAGCCATGAAATATATAGAGGAATATTAAATGCATATTACTGAGTGAAAAAAACCAATCTGAAAAGACTTTATACTATATAATTCCAACTTTATGATATTTTAGAAAAGGCAAAAAATGAAGATAGTAAAAAGATAAATGGTCACCAATGATTAAGGGGTATGCAAGTGGGGAGAGAGGAGGGAGGGCTGATAAAGAAGTAGAGAACAGAGAACTTTTAGGGCAGTAACAATATTCTTTATGATACCATATGATGGATATGTATCATATACTTGTCCAAAACCATAGAATATACACCAAGTGAATTTTATCATAAACTGTGAATTGTGAACTTTAGGTGGTTATGATATGTCAATACAAGTCAGTCAATTCTAGCAAATGCACCTCTCTGTTGAACTGATAATGGGGCAGGCTATGTACATGTGATATGTGAGGGGGCAAAGGGTATATGGGAAATCTCTGTACCTTTCCCTCAATTTTTTTGTGAACCTAAAACCACTCTTTAAAAATTGCCTTTAAAATAAAATTAACTAAAATTAAAATTTAGAAAATTGAACATGAAATAAAGACAGTTCCAGAAACAAAAGTTGTGAGACTCATCATCAGCTGACTTGCAATCAAAGAAGTAATAAATGAATGCTTAAGCAAAATAAATTTAACATCAGAAATGGAAATGTAGGAAGAAATAAAGATCAAGGAATAGGGTAATTATGAAATTTGAAATAGATGTAAAATGTAGTTTAAAATTGACTCTTTTAAGCCATAACCAATAAACTATTAGAAGAAAAAGTAAAATAATAAAAATGTCTCACTAACCAAAAAAATTCAAAAAGGATGTTTAAAAGAATGTAGAATAGATGGGAAAATAGTAAACAAAAGTAAAGTAAAAGTATGGTAACTATAACCCAAATATATGAATAATTAAATGTAAATAAAAACTTGATATCTCAATTAAATTATAAAGATTTTAAGACAAAACAACAAAACCCAAGTTTATCTACTTAAAAAAGACACACATTAAATATAAGGAGAGAGAAAAATTGAAAACAGAAGAATGGGAAAACATAGGTGCACTGTTAAATAAACTGAAAGAAATCTACAATAGTTATAATATTTACAAAGTAGATTTGGTCAAGGACCATGACTGAAGATAAAAAGAAACAAAGGCAGACAGCCCATAGATACATATATACACACATATATATATATGTATGTATTTATATAAAGGGTCAATCCACAAAGAAGATATAACAATTCTAAATTTGCACCTAAAAGCATAGCTTCAAATGCTATGTAGAAAAATTCCATCGGGGGGCCTCCCTAGTGGCGCAGCGGTTGAGCGCTGCACTGTGGAGCTGTCGGCAGCTCACGATGCGAGTTCGACACCCAGCTGGGGAGATTCCCACATGGCATGGCAGACCTCTCCTGCCTCGCCCGCTGCTCCCCTCAGAGTGTATTTCTGATCTGCCTGTGCTGCTCTCCACTCTGTCTCTGGTGAACCCTCTCGCCGCCCCACGCCTCTGGCCTGTACTCCAGCTTGTATGTATAAATAAATAAATCTTTAAAAAAAAAAAAAGAAAAATTCCATCAGGCTAAAAGGAAAAAAACAGTCACATGCACAATCATAGCAGGATACTTTAGTAAACTTTGTTCAGTAATTGAGAGGACAGAGTAAATGTTAGTAAAGATGTCAAAGATCTGAACAAATTTGATGTAATTGGCATTAATATATAGTATACTACATTGACTATGTATTTCTTGCTGGAGCACATGGAATATGTACCAAAATTGGTCACTCTGGGCCAGCCATGAAACAGGTTAACACATTATAAAATACTGAAATCTGCAGCATGTATTCTTTGACCATATTGGAATAAAATAAGAAATCAGTAACAGTAAGATAAATAGAAATACCTGAATGTTTGGAAACTGAGAAGTATACTTACAAATACTCTTTGGATAATAGACTTCTTGGTGGAAATTAGAAAATATTTTGAATGAAATAATAATGGAAATACAACATACCAAGACTTGTGGCATCACAGTAATTAAGTTCAATTTGTGATCCTTGTATTGGGTCATCCTATAGATCCCACAAACATTGAAAATATAATGTTATTATAAACAACCTTATGATAACCAATTGGAAAATATGAATGAATCAATAATTTCCCAGGGAAAATGTTCATGAAATAAACTCAAGAAGAATTAAGAAATCTGAATAGTTCTGTAAGTATTCAAGAAATTGAATCTTCAGAAAGAACACTATAGGCTTTCATTATCTTAGTGAATTTATCTAATATTAAGGGAAGAAATAGCACTACTTTCCAAAGTTTAGAAAACTTAATGGAAGACTGTAGCAACTCTAAATAAGCAAGACCATCAAGATCCCAGAACTTTCAGGTATGAAATTATGATTTAACCCACCACAGAAAAATCTACCCACAAAACAAATCGAACATGGAATAAGGAAAATAAAAAACACTAACTAGATCTTTTTAACCAGCTGCAGGACTATAAATAACATCTAAGTGCGTATTTTCCCTTTTAGATAGATAATAGGTAGGTAGGTAGGCAGGTAGGTAGATAGGGAGATAGTATTTAGATATATATTGTATCTATTTTTCTTCCTCTCTTTTCCACTGTCAGTCTATATAGGATGTATTGATGGTAACTGTTGACCTGGAAATTTACAGGTTATGGGGTATACAAACAGGATCATAATAGAATAGGAGGAAGGGCATGCTGAAGACATTTTAGATTGGTTGTTGACCACAATAACTGGGAGCTACAGTGAAGGATGGGTGGGTAGGAAGTAGACACTGGCCAACACTGTCTTTC
This sequence comes from Scalopus aquaticus, assembly GCA_004024925.1. Lineage (NCBI taxonomy): Eukaryota > Metazoa > Chordata > Mammalia > Eulipotyphla > Talpidae > Scalopus > Scalopus aquaticus. The sequence goes on along the minus strand of PVIJ01003058.1, from coordinate 30,871 downwards.
TGTTGGATTTCTTTTTCCCCAATCCTATGAAGTACCTATAATGCTTTAAAGTTTTTGTCTTTCAAGGATTTGGGGCAGCTAGAGGCTAGAGAGTCTAATGTGGTCATCATCAGTGTAATGAAGGGCATTGAAAAGAATAAGGTTGCAGGTGGTAGATGTAGTAATGAAAGAATGAAGCACAGAGTGAGCTCCCTCGGGTCACTGAGGATCACGCCCAGAGGCAACATGTCTGAGTAATTCCTTCTGAACAAAGCAGAGCTCAGTGCTATTCCTGGATCTGGGCCGACTAAATATGTTGGTGTTTGATAGTGATCAAGATTACACATCAACAGATAGTTGAATGAGCAAATGGATTAACCTCATACTTAAAGTATGAGCCCAAGAATGTGTTTGAAAACAGCTGTTATGAGAAGTCCTGGAACAGTCATGACAACAGACCAGCACATGCTGGCCCCCAGGACAGAGAGCTGGACATTTGATGAGCTTAATAAAAGGGTTGTGTTTTCTGATACCAGAGCTCCAATGAGTTCAAATCCCCCAAGAGCAGAAAGAGAAGCTAAAGAATTAGGCCCTAATCATGCTCTCACTAAATCAAACAGAAAGTGCAAGCAAGCCGAGGGAAGCAGTGCCAATTACCAACCCAGAGACACGGGGACGTTCACCCACCCCCACCCCCACCCCCATGCTGCTTAAAGCTCCATTATTTTTTTGGCTCAGTTCAAAAAGTAGTACTTCTGGTCACCTGTCATAAGCAGGAGATTTTTATCTTAACAAGAGATGATTTTTCATGTACTTGGAAAATTCCCATCTTGTTATAAAATGTTATGAAATAACAATAGATAGGACATTTTCTTTCTTCTTAAGAAGCTAAAGTACTTTGACATATATCTTATTTAATCTTAAAACAATCCCTTGGAGCTATGGGAAGGAGAGGATTAAATATAGTCTGCATATGGAGCACACAAAGCTTGCACAAAGTGTTAGTGCTGAAAATGGCCCAGGATAGAATAGAGTGTTTCTGCTGCCAGCCCAGGGCACTTCTCAGTCTTGGCCTTTCTTCAGTGACTTTCCATGCCCAGTTCTATCCTTAGGAAATGCGCTTTCCAGTCTAGACTTTTATTCACTCAACAAAAGCTTTTGACAGTCACCGTGCCATTTACTATCTAGGTGATGGGTGGGTGTGGTGGGTGTGTAGTTGATAGGTGATATCCATTCCCCCCCCCCCCGCCCCTCTAGGGTGGTATCAAGCAGTTTGTGGAGTTGTCCATGGCTCAAAAGGTAGATCAGATGGGTCTGAAGGGTTGGCCTATTCCCCATGACAGTGACTGGTTTGGGAATGGGCATGTGTCCAACGAGAGATTTTCTGGAGACTTCCAAAGAAGTGCTTTCTCACTCTTAAGAGAGAGCAACAGGAAAGCAGACACTCCCTTGCTGATTTCCCCTGGCAGCCTTCCCATAGCCCCAAGAGGAACCGTCTTAGGATTAAACTGATACTGTGGACAGCAATGTGGAAGATGAAAAGACACTAAGTCCTTGATGACATCACTGAACTTCTGAATCTACAGCCCACCCTTACTTCTGATTTCCCTCTGCTCTGTTAGCTGAAGAACAATCTCTTTGTATAAGCTAGTTTGGGTTAGTTTTCCTGTTGCCATAGCTAAATGCATCCTCACGTAAAAGTTATTCAGAAAGAATTATGCACACGTAAAAGGAAACTACTTCTCCAATTCTGAATCCCCCTTTCCTGTCTTTATTCAAACAGGACCTGGTATTCAGAACTCCAAACTTCCCGGGATACAAACATTTCATTTTCAATTCCAAGCTCCCCTTAGCTGCCTTCTCCTCCCACCATTCCCAGTCCCAGTCCAATCCAGTTAGATACCTGGGTTTATGAAGGAATCTGTCCTCACTTGTAAAGTCCTCTAAGTGAAATTTGCCTGGGGCACTTCCAGGTCTAGGGTCACGATGGGGCTAGGTGAACTGGTAAAGGCTTTTTTAAACTTTAGCACTGTTTACATCCCTGCTGCCTTCCTCCCGGTATTTTGTAATTAGGGGAAAGGAGAAGGAGGGTGCTGCCTTCCCTGTTGTCATTTCCAGTCCCACATAGTGATTTCACTCACCTTGAGCCTTCCAGGCCCCAGTGTGCACAGACCTCCTCCCTGAACTGCCCTGCATCCAGGGGTCCTTGACTCGCTGGTCTCCCAAGACCAGCCCAAAAGACGTGGATGGTGTCCAGGGCTGAGCTTCCAAGCTCTGGAACAATGAACCCGCAGTGACTGAAAATACCTGTTGAGCAGGAGCATATCCCTCCTGCAGATTACTCTGAGTCCAGAGGAGCTGAGGCCTGGGAACTGGAGGGTCAGAGCAGAAGGACCACAAAGAGCAGACTTGCTAATTTCCAGACACCCTTTCAGGAACCCACGTAGATGGAAGCCCACCCAGGTGGCTTCACCATGCAGGTGAAAGACAATTGGCTTTGAAGTCAGATTCATTGAATTCACTTATCACCTTACAAATTTATAAACATTGTTGCCTTTGACAAGATCCTTAAATTCTCTGAGTTCCCTGTAGAATGGAGCCGATGGTCACTGCCTTTTGGAGTGTTTTGAAGACATGAGAGACAAAGCTCTGCACAGGAGGAAACAGGGACCCAGCCCTAGGTTAGTACCTGATTTGAGGGCATATGCCCCAAAGGGAAAATACAGGTGAGGAATCTAACAATTAGATTCAAGATTCAGCCTTGTAAAGTGAGCACCTCACATATCCTCTCCGTGGTTAGTCTCCTTCTTTGTAAATGACTGTGGAACTAAATAATCTCTTCCAAGGTCCCTTCTGGGCCTCAGGCTTTTGGGAGCATAAATGGATGGCTGGGCAAAGCTGGCAGGGGTTTGGGGCAGATTCAATTTCATCTCCACAAGGCTCCTCTCCTGTCACCTTTGAGTACTCACTGCAGATTCTTGATTCCGCACTCACTGGCCCCACGATTCCCTGCACTCTCTCCCACCTTCCTGATGCACTCCCCTTCTAGAAGGCAAATAGTGCCTTAACCATCCCACTTTAATAGACCAACTATTGTGACTGATCATATACAGGTACAACCACAATTCTTTAAGGGCTGAATGCTTACCGAATTCTTCTTCATTCCAAATTAGGGAGTCACTTACTGCTTTAGACATTTGGCCTTGGAATTCTCAGAAGAACTTAAATATTGGGGCAACATCATGTCTCCCAGCAACATTCTCTCAATGACTGATCTTCACTATATCCATGACACTCCCTCTGCGTCTGTGCTCATCTATATTCAAATGCCTTTCTCAGTTTCTCCTTGAGCAGTTGATATGTTTTTTTGAAACCTCATCATAGGTCTCACACTACCTTTTCAAGAAGACGCTTTCTCCCTGTTCATCCATGTTAAGATCTCCACCTCCCCCCACTGCTTATTTTCTAACAGACTCAAAATCTGAGCTCTCTCTTTCCAACAGAATTGCATGCTTGGAAGTTGAGTGAGAATGTGGGATTCAGGCCATGTGTGTTGAGAAATCCCAGGTGAAGTGTGCTGAAAATGCAGATTTCTGACCTCAGGCATGGTGCCAAAAAGAAGTTTTAATGTCCAAATGTTTTATGCTTCAAAGATAGACCCTTGTGGTTGTTGGTTTAAACCTGAATACTACACAGGAAGCAATCTGATATCCCACTGATTGGAATCCATAAGGTAAATTCAAAATTGCTTAGACTGAGGCCAACAGCTTTGCTGAAGATTTGATACTCTCTAAAGATTATTGCCCCAAATAGGTGACTAAAGTAACAAGTTGCTCCACCAGCTTGCATTTAGCATGTTCTACACATTACAGGACAAACTTCAGAATTAAAATATTAGGATAAGCAAAGAATTTAAGAATTAGGATTAGTTTTACACTCTGTATTTTCTGGCATTCCATAACTTTTCAAAAATTTCTCAATTCAAAAAGTTGCACATAATCCTCGTACCATTTGTTAACCACAAAACAAATAGTTTTCTCCACAAGAGGGGTGCTCTCCTGTGCTGGTCAGATCGTGGTATGGGATTGCATTTATGATCTCCTTTGGGGGAGATGCTTCAATTCCACATGATTGTTCGAATCAATTAAGATACATTTTAAAAATACCATTTAATTCAATAAATATTTAGTGAAAATCTCCATGTGCAAAGCACATAAAAGACAATATCAAGATGAATAAGTCATGATTCTCCTCTCTGGGACTTACAGCTAAAAGACACATAGATAGGAAAATAGCAACATTAAAAAGTAGGTAACAGCAAAACACAGCTAAGGAGGAAATTAGTTACCCGGAGAATTCGGCAACATCCTATGGAAGAAGTGATGTTTGAGTTGCAGCCTGACTGATGGCAAGCACCCCCACAACAAGAGGTAGTAGGAGAGTGTCCTGAAGAAGACACCTGACCCAGGCCAAGGAAAAGTGGGTGTGGACATCACTGAGAAATTGCCTGCACCGTGGGGGTACATAAAGACCTCAAGCCCAGATCAGAGGACTGCGAGTTTAAGAGCTGGCAGTCTTCTCTGTTTTAGACTGACTTCTCTGGTATTGTTCTAAAGAATCATTTACCAACATTGTGTAAATTTTTCCAGAAGATGCTTTATCTGATCAATATCTATTGCACATCAGCAGCTCCAATTCAGAGACCCTACTCTGAAACATTCCACTTGAGTTCAGATTGGAAATCATTACTTTTCTTTGCCCGGCGCTGATTTTGCTAGCTCCATCTTTTCAAGCAAGAGTCACAGCAGGCAGGTTCCTGCAGCAGATTCCAGCTGCTGTACAGGCTAACGACCTTGGCCACTGAGATGCCCTCCCAATGCTTCCAGGATAACTATGTGTAGTTCACATAATACCACATATTAAACCTACCGCCCTAAATACATCCTCCACATTTGATAAAAATCTGTCCATTTTTATATGAAGCAGTAAGACTACGACTACAGAAGCTTACTTTTATTTATCCAGGTGAGCAAAAAGCATCAGTGAAATTGGTAGCATGCTTTAAAAGGTACACTCCAGTGGCAGTGGGGTTTATGGATAATAGAATGGGTCCCAGCTGTTAGGAGGATTTTACAATGCTCCAGGCAAGAGGTAACAAGACCTGAATTAAGGCAGTAAGACTTAAAAGAAGGGGCAGATACAGGAGGCCTTTTGGAGAGAGGATCAAAAGGGTTTGGCAACTGATTGAAAGTGCAGGGAGAGGAAGGTAGAAATGCTGAAGCGGCTTCTAAAGGTGTGAGGCTGAGTTAATAGGAAGATGATAATACCATTACACCAGGAAGGAGAACCCAAAAGAGCAGTAATTCTGGGGCTGAGAGAGCGGGGAGGAGAGGGGGGAGATTTATTTATAAAATAACAAGAATATGCTTAAGTTCTTTCCACTGAATTAGTTATAATTAGGGTGACTATATAATTTTTTTTCATGCTAACGGGGACAACGCTGAGTGACAAAGAGGTTGCTTTCATGATTGTATAGGACAAAAGGTCTAAAGCAGATTGTTCCAAGTACAACCAGATGTTTGGTCTCGCTATTTATAATACCTTTCTGTGGTCGCTCGGTTGGGGAATAGTGTTAATGAAGCTGGCTCACAGTTCATTGAACTTTGGATCTCAGAGTTAGCAGGTATCTAGAAACTCATATAAAATAGCCTCTCAGCACCCTGGGAAAGTCCTCTATACTCCATTCCCCACATCCCCCCTCAGCTGGAGCAGTTTTCAGGGACAGAGGACTCACTATGACATTCAGAAGTTGTTCTGTCTTTGGACAGGTTGTGTTCTCCCTTATTATCCTTAACTAAAAATGACTTCTCTGTAAACTCCACACATTAGCATTAATGTTAGTGCTAATAATGATGGTATCACCAATATTAAAATCTCAGAGATGTACTGAGCACCCATAAAGGCCAGACCTTATATCCCATATTGTTTCTGATGCTTTCCAGCGGCTTGAAGCATCCCCCTTTTACAGATGAGGCAGCAGCACTGAGAGGGAATGTCACCTGCCAGGCACATAGCTACTTGGCAGTAGTGGAGGATCTGAACCAAGTCTTGTCTCCCTGATTCCACAGCCCATATTCTGTCTACAATAGCACACATCTACATGTCACAGGCAGTACAATCTCTCTTCCATACATCAGCCCTCATGCTATTTAAAAATAAGTATCATCTTTATTCTTGCTTACCCTGATTCTTATTCCAGTCTCCCCACATCTGCTTTGTCAACACCAGCTTTTTCTTTTCAAAATTTCTGAATTCCTCACTGCTGACAAGTTTCAATTTAGCAGTAGCCCTCTTCCAATATGGTAGTCAAGACCAAACCCAGCATTGGAAGTGTGTCCTAACGAGCAGAGACGATAGCAGCCTTCCCAGTTACTCTGTTCTGGGCACCATGTTTCACTATAAGGTGTAACTTCTTTTTCCTTTATTACCATCTGTGCTTCACTGACCATGTGAGGTGGTCAGTTCTTTACAAAGGTGAGCTTGAAGAGTGTGGCAGTTTGATGTAATCCTTCGCTGACTCTAAATGCAGGTTTTGCCAGTGGTGGGTACAGCAGACATCTGGTGTTTGTGCCTGGCAGCTCCTCCTTCTAGGAACAGTCTCCTTATGTCTCTGCCCTTTTGGCTGTCATGGCCAAGGTGAGTCAGACTCCACTACTACCTTCTAGCAACAGAATTCACAATCACATTCCAGTTCTCTGCCTTAAAGATTGGTGTAGTGCTCCTGGGTGTGGGAGACTTGTAGACTGTATCGGTTAGCCATTGTTCTAATAATGCCACATAACAAATTATCCTAAGACTCAGGGGTTATAACAATAAGCATTTATATCTTGCTTACATTGCTGCAAGTACCTGAGATTTGGCTAGTAAAGGCTAGACTTGGAGGGGTTGGCTCCAATGGATAGTTATACTGTAAAAAAGGGGGCTTCAGTTTACTTGCACAGTAGGGCCTGTTCTCTTGCTGGTGCCTTGCCTTTTGCCATGAAAAGAATATGCCTTGCTTTCACCCACCTGTGCCTATGCATATATGCTCCTCATCGCCAACCTTCTCCCTTTGCAGGGCAGCAGCTCTCCTGCCCACCTGTGACTATGCAGGCCTTTCTTTCAGCAAACTTGTTCCGATCAGGGGCAGCTCTTTCTGCCTGCTATGTCCTTTATTCTTCTCCCCCTTTTTATAATAAACCTGCCCTTAGAGATAAAAACAACAACAAAAAGAACATGGCTCATATGTAAGGTGTGTTTGTGTGAAGAAGGGGAAAGGCACATGGAGAAATGACATATTTATCAGTTTGGACCACCATCATCTGTGCCAAATCTTTGTCAGGCAAACCTCAGCCACCTGAAGAAACATGAGCAAAGAAACAAATGCTTGTTGTTATAAGCCACTGAATTTTGGAATGATTTGTTACAAGGCATAATTAGAGCAAGAGCTGACTGCCACAGTCCACTACTAGTCCAGGGTTGTTCCGTGTCTTTTGTCCTCTTTATACAAATAAACCTTACACATAAGGTAAGTTCTTCTCACAGCAAAAGATAGGTGTGCAATAGGAGTTTGAAGCTCTGCTGTGCGATTCACTCATGCCTCTGCTTGTATCTTGTTTGCTAGTGTCATATTCACCAAACAAGTGACAAGGCCAAGTCCAAGGCCAGAGGAAGGTGAGTATACTTTGCCTACCTCACGGCGATGCCACACAAGGGAGGTAGTTGTATAACATTGCTATAGAAGAGTGAAGAATCATGACCAAGAATCAATTCAATCTACCATAATGATAAAATCTAGGGCAATGAGTTGCATCCACACACACATGCCAAGCTATTGTCAACTGCCTGTTTACATGTTTACATTGCCTGTTACTCTCTAGCTTCTCGGGCAAGAGAGGCAAGGTCTGGCTATTGTATTCCCAGTATCCAGTAAAGTTTCTGAGCCACAGTGGGAGCTAAGGAAGCATTTATTGAATTTTATTATCAGATTTTAAATCCATTTCAGTTTTAAGACTCTATGAACATGTTTCAGTAGAAGCCTGACAACAGTTTCTGTACTTTTCTTAGTACTGGGCATGGAGGTGGTAGCATAAAGGAAGAAATAGCCTATGGTATGGATCAAACTCCCATTGGCCTTCTGTGATTCTTTGATTTTTAGAATGATTTCATTTCCCTCCTTCTTTACATTATTATCTAAAACCTTTAGAACTAATTAGAATTGGGAGGATCAAAGATGATATATTTTAAATTTGCTTCCCGCCTCACCCACTTAAAGTAAAGAATCCTGCATAGCCCATTAAGCTGGAGGTACTTGCTGACAGGAAGGAAACCATCTGGTGAACAACTTCTGTTAATTATGTTGGAACATACTAACGAGAATAAAGAACAGCCCTTAATGACCTTCCCCTTGGTGGCAGAATCCACTGCAGAGTAGACAGTCATGGCTCGGAGCCAAATGTTAATGGTTAGTATTGGCACCAAACACTCAGGCTCACTAGTACTTAATAATCTCCCCTCGGTGGAGAAAGTATTTCAGGCATTCACAGCATAAATCCTCCTAGCACCTGCATGTAACTGAGCTCCAAAATAGTCATTTAGGGCATTATTTGGAATCCCTTAGTAAATGTGAATCTGGGTGTTACCTTCTGTGTATCTCTCTTTGCATTTGGACACACTGGGTAAAACCAGACAAAGATCTGCATTTTGTTTCAACCAATAACAGTATTTAAATGTTACTTGGCAAAGCACTGATACAATTATTTCAAATCCCAGAGGGATAAAGATGCACAAAAATAATTATCCTCATTATGACCTGGATGAGTTAATCATTTATAGTAATATTACTGCTAATTCCACTTTACCCTTGGAAATCTAGGTAATCCTGTGTCATCAATGCAAAAAGGCAGAGTTAAAGTTTTGGCATTTGTCTCATGAGATTACTATTGGTATCAAAACATCAGTATTTCTTTTGCTTTGTTTTAATTCAGTGCTTTGCTACTTGGTTTGAAAAATATTTTTTAGATGACTCACCTACTTGATAAAAATCAAGAAATATGTAAAAGAATATGATTTAAAAATTTAAAATTTAACATTAACAAATTGTAAGGAACACTTTAAAAGAATACAGGAGTAAGGAAATAAATTCAAGCCAGGAAGAAGGCTAGTGTAGAAATATTCATGACATGAATTTCTACCCATTACCAGAGATGGAAACAAACATGGCTCTGAACTTCCTATAAGAGGAAATAAAAGAAGTAATCAAACACCCAGTGGCACTTAGGAGGCTCAGGAAAGACTTAAAAACATCTCAAGTATAAGAGTTTCCTAGAATTAAAAGCACCTTATGTTAACTATGTAGCTAGTGCACTCACAAATGTATACCTTTAAAAAAAAAAAGTAAGAGTTCTAGAAATTGTTGCTTCAGTTCAGGTGGGAAATGTTATTTTAATAGAAATCTTAAATAAAATTTCTGTTAACTATGAACTGTCAACATTTTCATCCTAAATTATAACAAGTCTGTGAAGAATATGGTCTGTAATATATTAAAGTTTAATAACCCTAGATATTAGCCAAGAAACTGCTTTCTATATAATTCCTTGATGTGTATTTAAGGTTTTTCATCTATACATTAAGAATATATTTTTTATAAAGGCAGGTATGTCCAAGAGTTTGCACAGAAGTAACAAAATAAAAGTTGTTTGTGCCTAAATCATCCCATCTGTGCCTCTTGGACAAGACTCAATCCTCTTTGCAACCACAGCATCAAGCAATTGGCTAAATATCCTTGTAGACAGGATGTCTCCTATTTGCATTTGAAGTGCACTTCTGTTTAAAATATAAATGCAATTAATTTGTATTATTTATGTAATCTGCTTTTGCATAGTAATGTCACAAAAACTGAAAATTAATGGCAGGTGATTATCAATATCCCTCAAAGTATCTTTGTGCTCAGTGAATTTAAATGATTTCTTAAAAAAAAAAAAACTACCTCAACTTTCTTTGAAGCTTTGAGGCTTCCCCACCTCCTACTATTGTCTGTAACACCCACCACTATCTTTGAAGTTAGCTCATCTGGTAACAGACTTACTTCAAGTTGTAGTGCACACCTACCAAAGCGTAAGATGTTGTTCATGTGACAGATTTAATCAGTCCCTTGGTCTCTCAGACATGCAGCTGTTGGTGAATTCTTTTTTGCTAGTGTAATACCGTGTCTTAAGTTAAAATTAAAGCTGCCATTACATTTTCAGCTTGTTGCTTAAGAAAACTGTTTTCTAGCTGTAGCAAGTATATGCATTTTTAAAAGGCAGTGCCAAAAGATATTTTATACTACATCACATATCTACTGTTCAGAAAGAAAGGCCCATTTCAACAGAAAAGTTTAGTAAATAATCCAAGTTACTGGATCTGGGCAAAAAGCAGATCACCTACAAGTATTGGTAAAAATGAAAATATGATCCACTTTGGCAGTTTTATGCTACAGATGTTGCATTTAAGATGACAGCACTGAAATACAGAAAAATATGAAATTTATAGAAATTCTGTCCTATCTGAAACTCTGTCCAGATTGTCTGGCCCCTTTGAGTCAAAATGTCACTTCTGAAATAATCATTCACCAATCCTTCAGAATACAAGTGACCTTTCAAAAAGATCCCCTGGAGTCAGGGAGGTAAATAGCAGTAGAGTTGGAAAGTCACCATGATCAGGAGAGAATGGAGCTTCAGACATTGCCAACTTTTAATAAAAGACAAAAAGGAGGCCTTCCCTGGTTGTCTCAGGGCTATCACCTCTACAGGCTGAGTTCAATCCCCTGCCAGGAAACTAACCCACATATGGCGCAGCAGACCTCTCCTGTCTTGCTGGCTGCTCCCCTCAGCAGTGTATTTCAGTCAATCTGCCTGTTCTGCTCCCCACTCTGTCTCTGGTAAATCCTCAAACCACCCCCTGCCCCTGCACCTCCAGCCTACACCCCAGTTCTTCTATGTAAAAAAACAAAAACAAAAAAGGAAAGGGAACTAAAATGAGACATAGGGCAGAAAAAGACTTTAAAACAACAAGATGAACTTTCAACTGTTGCTAACAATTATGTGGCCTGGGGGAGATCCTGGGTGTGGTCAGGGAGCTGTGAAGAGTAGAATACTTAGCCCATTCTCTGGAGGGGTTGGGGAAACATTCTAAAGAGGAGTGCTTTCTATTCACAATAGCAAAGGTATGGAAGCAACCCAGATGTCCAAAAATAGATGAGGGGATCCAGAAGATGTGGTACATATACACAATGGAATACTATTCATCATGGAAAGAAGATAAACACATGCAATTTGCAGCGACATGGATGGAATTAGAGGGGATCATACTCAGTGAAAAAAGCCAGAAAGAAAAAGAAAAATATCGAATGGTTTCACTTATAACAGGACTATAGGGAAACAAAATAGGAGAGAGACACTGGGGGG